>JAVGWX010000179.1:0-104473 GCA_036924085.1 Ariolimax columbianus
AGTTAAGGGCCCCCCAACATATGATACAAGTTAGGGACTCCCCAACATATGATACAAGTTAAGGGCCCCCCCCCAACATATGATACAAGTTAAGTGCTCTCCCACCATATGACACAAGTTAAGGGTTCCCCCAACACATACAAGTTAAGGGCTCTCCCAACATATGATATGATACAAGAAACTCCAGAGATACTCACTCACTCAATCTCTCTCTCACACACACCCACACTCTCTCTCTCTCTCTCATACACTCACTCCTTCATTCGCTCTCTCACTCATTTACACTGTTCACAAGTGGAAGAAGAAAAAATCACAATCAGTGTTCCAGAAATACCTCTCCATTGTATGTGTGTGCACCTACCTGACTCCCTCTAAAAGCTCTCTCTCCCCCTCTCTCTCTGTGTGTGCTGACACCTACATGACTCTCTAAAAGCTCTCTCCCCCTCACCCTGTATGTGCTGACACCTACCTGACCCTCTAAAAGCTCTCTCTCCCCCTCTCTCTCTGTGTGTGCTGACACCTACCTGACTCTCTAAAAGCTCTCTCCCCCTCACTCTGTATGTGCTGACACCTACCTGACCCTCTAAAAGCTCTCTCTCTCTGTGTGCTGACACCTACCTGACTCTCTAAAAGCTCTCTCCCCCCTCACCCTGTATGTGCTGACCCTCTAAAAGCTCTCTCTCTCTCTCTGTGTGCTGACACCTACCTGACCCTCTAAAAGCTCTATCTCTCCCCCTCTCTCTCCCCTCTCTCTGTGTGTGCTGATACCTACCTGACCCTCCAAAAGCTCTCTCTGTGTGTGCTGACACCTACCTGACCCTCTAAAAGCTCTCTCTCTCTCCCCCCTCTCTCTCTGTGTGTGCTGACACCTACCTGACTCCCTCTAAAAGCTCTCTCTGTGTGTGCTGACACCTACCTGACTCCCTCTAAAAGCTCTCCAGTGAATCTCTCTCTGTTAGCAGTACCCCACATGACGGTGCAGCCGTAAACATACTCCGACGTTTGTGCCAGTGAACATGTGAAATAGACAATTTATTTTGGTTGCATGTCTGGAACTTGTATTATGAATTGCTGTGTACGCTAGTGAGACTCCGCCGTACCACTCTGTGTACGCTAGTGAGACTCCGCCGTACCACTCTGTGTACGCTAGTGAGACTCCGCCGTACCACTCTACAGTGACACCTGGTAATCACATTCTCTGTTTGCCTAGTTACTCGAAAGATTTAAAATGTGAAAGATACATTTATGCTGTATACTCCACATATTGATTGATTGGCATCCTGTCAGGCTCGAGCCCTTGCATTGGCTGCACACGTTGGGGGTCTGCATCTTCCACAGTTACTCTACCTCTCCCTTTGTACCTATGCCCACTTGTTCTTGTAGGTGGTTGTATTTTGAAAAAAAACTTGTTAGTCTAATTTATCCTTTCCGTTGATTATCTTATAAACCTGTATTGTCACCTCAAATTCTTCTCTTTTCTAGACACGGTAGACCTGTTTTTCTACCTGTTTTGTTCTACCCCCACCTTTCCACCTGCTTATGTCTACCCCCCCCCCCCTCTCCACACCCTAACCCTTCCACATGTATATGCCTGACTTTCTTTGCTAATGAAATGATGGACAGTTACAGGTGACCTGACTTGGTCCAGCTGGTTCTTCTTCAAACATTAGAACTACAGCTGGTGCTCTCAATCTATCCTGTCCACAGCTACCATATCCATATTCTGGCTACCATATCCATATTCTGGCAACCATATCCATATTCTGGCTACCATATCCATATTCTGGCTACCACATCCCTATTGCAGTTGGGAGCCGCGTAGCGCAGTGGTTAGCGAGCTGGCTTCGCATCTGAGTGGTCCTATGTTCATTACCCACTTGAGGCGGAAATGTTTTTTCAGACCGCAACTGCTCCCGGGTCGACCCATCCTGAAATGGGTATCGGTTCAGTCCGGGAAGTAAAAGCGGCGAGGGAGAGGAGATGGCTACCGCCCTCATATAGCCGAGCCTTTGAAATGTGAGATCGCTAACACCTCACACCCCTACGGCAGTAATGCTATGGGTTACTTGACTTTATTGCAGTTGCCATTGTAACAGATTTCCTCCCTTAGAGTTAGGATCCAATAAATGTTTTCTCTTCTTTCTGTTCTACAAACTGATAAACTCTTTAACAATTTCTCAAGAACATCAAAACAATGAGTGGTTTGATTACATAACAACTTGATCTGATTACACAAATGCACGTCTAGGCTATCTTTATCAAACCCTGTACTAATAACTCAGGTTGCATGCAAGCACTGTACTAATAACTCAGAGGTTGCTGCAAACCCTGTACTATCATCTCCGAAGGTGCATACAAGCCCTGTACTATCATCTCCGAGGTTGCATGCAAACCCTGTACTATCATCTCCGCGGTTGCATGCAAACCCTGTACTATCATCTCCGAGGTTGCATGCAAACCCTGTACTATCATCTCCGAGGTTGCATGCAAACCCTGTACTATCATCTCCGAAGTTGCATGCAAGCACTGTACTATCATCTCCGAAGTTGCATGCAAGCACTGTACTATCAACTCTGAGGTTCATGCACATGACATAGATTAAGCCTGTGCAGTAACTCGTTCGCAGATTTGTATCTCTCGGTTTTATCTAATCTATTTATAAACGGCTCTTCTTCTCTGTCAATCTTCTGATCCTCACTTATTTGGTGGCCTTTGGTCCTCTGCACAGTCTAGATTTGCTGTGCAATAAAGACTCTTTGAAACATTAGTCTCTCCTGGACTTTCAGATGTTAAGATACTCATGACCAGATGCTTACAAGTCAGTCAACCAGTGTTTGCTAGAGACAGGTTTGGTGCACGTCTCAGCTTCACTGATGTTCTCATTTCTTCCGTCAAACTCCTCAACTGCCAACTCAAGAGCTAACTGCCAACTCAAGAGCTAACTGCCAACTCAAGAGCTGACTGCCAACTCAAGAGCTGACTGCCAACTCAAGAGCTAACTGCCAACTCAAGAGCTGACTGCCAACTCAAGAGCTGACTGCCAACTCAAGAGCTAACTGCCAACTCAAGAGCTGACTGCCAACTCAAGAGCTAACTGCCAACTCAAGAGCTAACTGCTAACTCAAGAGCTGACTGCCAACTCAAGAGCTAACTGCCAACTCAAGAGCTGACTGCCAACTCAAGAGCTGACTGCCAACTCAAGAGCTGACTGCCAACTCAAGAGCTGACTGTCAACTCAAGAGCTGACTGCCAACTCAAGAGCTAACTGCCAACTCAAGAGCTGACTGCCAACTCAAGAGCTGACTGCCAACTCAAGAGCTGACTGCCAACTCAAGAGCTAACTGCCAACTCAAGAGCTAACTGCCAACTCAAGAGCTAACTGCCAACTCAAGATCTGACTGCCAACTCAAGAGCTGACTGCCAACTCAAGAGCTGACTGCCAACTCAAGAGCTGACTGCCAACTCAAGAGCTAACTGCCAAATCAAGATCTGACTGCCAACTCAAGAGCTGACTGCCAACTCAAGAGCTGACTGCCAACTCAAGAGCTGACTGCCAACTCAAGAGCTGACTGCCAACTCAAGATCTGACTGCCAACTCAAGAGCTGACTGCCAACTCAAGAGCTGACTGCCAACTCAAGAGCTAACTGCCAACTCAAGATCTGACTGCCAACTCAAGAGCTGACTGCCAACTCAAGAGCTGACTGCCAACTCAAGAGCTAACTGCCAACTCAAGAGCTGACTGCCAACTCAAGAGCTAACTGCCAACTCAAGAGCTAACTGCCAACTCAAGAGCTGACTGCCAACTCAAGAGCTAACTGCCAACTCAAGAGCTGACTGCCAACTCAAGAGCTAACTGTCAACTCAAGAGCTTACTGCCAACTCAAGAGCTAACTGCCAACTCAAGAGCTGACTGCCAACTCAAGAGCTAACTGCCAACTCAAGAGCTGACTGCCAACTCAAGAGCTGACTGCGGATCTGCTGTCTAAATGTGATCTCTGTCTTGAAATATTCCCGTTCTTCATTAGGTACTGGTTCTAAATACCTCCCTCATTTTTTGGTTGTTGAGTTAATCACATAATCCTAAACTGTTAGTTGCATGGGCAATTTGTGCACAAAGTAATAACACCCACCCCTAAACAATGGTCAACGGGAACAAATTGATTGACAGGTTTGACACTGGATGTTTCCATTACGTGTTGGCCTGATTCATCCTTGTCAAGTTATCCATGAGAAAACTAAGGAACCAGTTGATTACCTGCTGTCCAACTCCCAGACTATTCCTCCAGACAGCCAGAATACCTATCTAGGGGACTAGATGAGCCCCACTAGACAGCCAGAATACCTATCAACTAGGGGACTAGATGAGCCCCACTAGACAGCCAGAATACCTATCAACTTGTGGACTAGATGAGCCCCACTAGACAGCCAGAATACCTATCAACTTGTGGACTAGATGAGCCCCACTAGACAGCCAGAATACCTATCAGCGTGTGGACTAGATGAGCCCCACTAGACAGCCAGAATACCTATCAACTTGTGGACTAGATGAGCCCCACTATTCCTCTAGACAGCCAGAATACCTATCAACTTGTGGACTAGATGAGCCCCACTAGACAGCCAGAATACCTATCAACTTGTGGACTAGATGAGCCCCACTATCCCCAATTGCAACTGAAGATCGACTTTTTAGAATAATAGCTCTCTAAAATGTTCCATCAATCTTTCACATGGCTGGTTTGTGTGTTTGCCCTTCATCAGACTTCTGTTAGCTTGTTATCTATTACATTTATTATGCTAATTTGGGTGACCATTACCATTGGTCTAATAAAAAACTTTGTAGACTTTTCAACACCAGTGTTCTGATAAAAGACAGTTATAATTTGCCTTCAAGGCTCTGACATTATGTGTGCATTGGGTGGGTTTAGAGGGATCCCCTTCTCCTATGCCCTTGGGACTGACCAATTACTTCCATTTCGACCCTCATTTGACTCTGTCACACCATATCCCAGCCACAGTTACCATTTCCCAGCCACAGTTACCATTTCCCAGCCATAGTTAGTTACTAAATCTCTATTACAGTTACAATTGCTGCAAGGAAACAGAAATGAGATTAGTTGTGGTTAAGTAATCAGACTCTGGACAAAGATTTCTATTAGTCGTTACATCGTCCACGTCAGTGTAGAGATATCATCGCAGCTCTTCACAATTGTTGAGTCTTGTGTCAGTTGTTTCTTTTTCCTCAAGAGTTTGGTGACAGTGTTTGCCAGCACATTATGAGTGACATTCCTCCTGTGGGTTCCAGTTCAATGCCTGTTAACAGTTAGCTTTATCTAATACAAAGTATTGACAGTTCAAGGTAGTAACAAAGTATACATCACCAAAACAATCAAAGCAAAACAATCTAACAAACACAAAACTTGAGTTTGTGTCTATCAAGTCTTCCATTTCAGCCAAAACAATCAAAAAGAACATTTGTCCGGAGCACTTTTCCATCTCACCAGAAACTCAATCAATGCCAGCTCAGGTAGTGCAGAGTTGAACACAAAGTTGGTGATTCAGTATGACAGCAGCCATGTTTATTATATCAGATATGTCCACATATCAGAATATGTTCGATATTTATGTTATCAAAACTGTGACGTCTGTATTATGTTAATTTACTGTAGAATTGTCAAAACCCAGACACACGTGTAGTGTAATCCCCAGTAGTCAGCACTTCATCTGACTCTTTCTAGAGAGACTTGTATTGTAGTTAGTTCTTCACTCAATCAGAGATTTGTATTGTAGTCAGTTGTTCACTCAATCAGAGACTTGTATTGCAGTCAGTTGTTCACTCAATCAGAGATTTGTATTGTAGTCAGTTGTTCACTCAATCAGAGACTTGTATTGTAGTCAGTTGTTCACTCAATCAGAGACTTGTATTGTAGTCAGTTGTTCGCTCAATCAGAGACTTGTATTGTAGTCAGTTGTTCGCTCAATCAGAGACTTGTATTGTAGTCAGTTGTTCGCTCAATCAGAGACTTGTATTGTAGTCAGTTGTTCGCTCAATCAGAGACTTGTATTGTAGTCAGTTGTTCGCTCAATCAGAGATTTTTATTGCAGCCAGTTGAGGTCTCAGTGTTGCAGTCAGCTCAATGCTCAGTGAATCTATGAGCAAGTTTATCAAATGATTTCAGTCTGCAGTCAAGTATGACTAGTGACTAGTATTTGTCCTCGAATGTAGTGCCACACCTGAGCCTGGGTCCAGGTAACATGTTACTCTCTCCACAACCACTTCTAACCGATTCTTCTTTAACTAAAATTGAGAAAACATCAAATGTAGGTTTCCATGAGTCAGCCTAATTGTTGTCTGTTAAGTGATTACTTCCAGGTTTTCATATATTTGAGCTCACAATGCACATTTTTTTTTCTTAAACCAAATTGTAGCTAGTGTATTCCTCCTCCGGTCCATTTCCTCTATCATAAGATGGAGCCACAGAACGCCACTCAGCACACATCAATCAAGGACAAATCAAATGTGGACATATTTTTAGCACTATTGTCGTAATTGATCTGATTAGTGAGATTGATTTCTGTTCATGCATTATTGGTTTGTTTAGATTGATCACACCACCTTTACTCATGTCTCTCAGTTTACAGCCATTCTCAGTTTACAAATGAATCCAATAAAATCATTGTCCATGAGTTTCATGTTCATTCTTACAGATGATAGACATTTGTATCGTTTGATTGGGAAGGGGTGTGGGTTTGAATCCTGCTAGTTTTAGGGAGGTGAGATAAGTGTTTTGTCCTATCTGAGACGGACGATAAACTGAGAGGTCCTGTGTGCGTGTGGTGTGCCTCCTGTGTGCGTGCGGTGTGGCAGAACCGCCTTGTTTACAGCTGCACGGGATAGAGCTAAGATTTCCGTAAGACTGTGAGTAAAGAGTTACAACATGGACTACATAATGTTACGGCTTCAATATAAAAAACATTAACACTTGTATTAACCATAAAACAAGATAATTCATTTATTTACAAGAATATTTGTTACAATAAACTTTAAACAAAAGAAAAGAACTACTAATCTAAATAATATAATATGCTAGACTAAATAATATCATATACTAAACTATATAATATAATATACTAAACTAAATAATATATACTAAATAATATAATATACTAAACCAAATAATATATACTAAACTAAATAATATATACTAAACTAAATAATATCATATACTAAACTAAATAATATATACTAAACTAAATAATATATACTAAACTAAATAATATCATATGATAAACTAAATAATATAATATACTAAACTAAATAATATATACTAAACTAAATAATATCATATGCTAAACTAAATAATATATACTAAAGTAAATAAAATCATATACTAAGCTAATTAATATCATAAACTAAATAATATCATATACTAAACTAAATAATACCATAAACACCTACCACCAATTCAGACATATTTCAACTGATAGTAAATATTAACCTCTCTCTTTGATGTTACGTTTCGGCTGCCTTAGTGTTGACACGGGCGTTGTGTTGACCCTGGATTGACCTTGCTTCGCTATTTTCTGAGGCCAATTTTTGCTCTCAGAGAATAGTCTCCAGCCCCTATTTCTTGCCCTGAACACGAATGCTCTACATGGATGTTACAGCTGTGTGCGTAGCTTGCTGTTGGCGTCGCTTCCTGTGTACGTTTCGTCCTGTGTGCGTGTTGTACATATGAAGAGCCCTGGGCAGCTTAAAATCTAAAAGAGCAGCTTGCTGTCCAGGCTGAAGGTCATGACCCTAATAATGGCCGGTCACAACAGACCAATCAGCTGTTTAATCAGCACACTCAGATGCAGGTATATACAAGAAAAATGACCCTCCCATGACCAGTGGCAGAAGAGAAGTGGAGATGTATGAAAGTATACTATGGACATCCGGTTGTCAGTCAAATAAGAGAATATCAATAACAGTGTGTGGCTACAACACATCTAATAACAGTGTGTGGCTACAACACATCTAATAACATTGTGTGGCTACAACACATCTAATAACAGTGTGTGACTACCACTCATCTAATAACATTGTATGGCTACAACACATCTAACAACAGTGTGTGGCTACCACTCATCTGATAACATTGTGTGGCTACAACACATCTAACAACAGTATGTGGCTACTACCATCTAATAACATTGTGTGGCTACAACACATCTAACAACAGTGTGTGGCTACATAACAACAGTGTGTGGCTACAACACATCTAAGAACAGTGTGTGGCTACAACACATCTAACAACAGTGTGTGGCTACAACACATCTAACAACAGTGTGTGGCTACAACACATCTAACAACATTGTGTGGCTACTACCATCTAATAACATTGTGTGGCTACCACCCATCTAATAACCTTTGTATAGCTAGTTATCTATCTAGAATGTTACGACATACACCAGGCCACACAACCAATAACCCAGCAATGACAGGTAACAGATTTATCATATTAATATCCCAAAACCATCATCAATATTAACACAAAGAGAACAACCCACGTCTGAACTAAATGATCATCTATTTTATATTTTAATATCAATTTTAACTATAGCAGAAGATGTAAGGATTAGCTTTTGTTAACTCTTCCAAACTACTTACAACCCAGCTCAAGCCGCTACACTCCCTTCTCCTTATCTGCACACTCAACATACTCTCACAAACTCGTCATCACGATCGTATTATGTGCATTCACTCACACTCAGATCCCTTCAGGCAGGTGATCTTGATATTACACATTCAATCTGTTCAACGTATACTCGCATGTGGTCACACACTCAATCGATCTGCGTATACACATACTTCGGAACATACATCGTTCCCTCGGTGTCCTGCACACACCTCTTCTAGTCACAGGGTGCTCAACACACACCTTATAGAGCGACTGGCCAAGACTCAAAGGCGTATGCTGGTTCAGTCACCCTACAACTCATACTATCTCTCACACACTCGTAAACAGCCTGCTAACTAGTGGCAGCCTATCAATTGCTTTTCTAGTAAGTCGGTGAGTTAAACTCTCATTCCTTTTCAGCCATTCTCCTAGCTAAACTCTTAGTCCCTCCCTCTCCATGGCCAGTCTGCTCGAGTTAATACCTGCCTAGTATTATATAGTTTCAAGCAGTGTCAGAGCTGTCCAATGGTCTTCTGTAGGTTGTCTGACTCAGCCATCACTCTAGCTTGGATCTTTCTCCATTTAGTTATTTGAACGAATTACTCTGAATTCCTGTCACTTTAAAATGTCACAGCAAGACCAGATGGCTCTGTCTGTCACTAATCCCCCACTACCCAAATTTGAACGCCAGAACTAACCAAAACAACTCCCACTTGCGCGGTTCGAGATAAAGCGAACGTGGTACCTTTTGGTTATTCAAACTCTGGTGAGACTGAGTTCAGCTGCACTGACTCAAATTCTGACGGGACTGAGTCCAGATGCACTGACTCAAATTCTGACGGGACTGAGTCCAGATGCACTGACTCAAATTCCACGAGAAAGAAAGAAAAACATGTCTCTTTCTATCTTCCTCCCAACTGTTACATGTAACATGCCTAAGCTCCTACTTATATCGTCTCTACAGCTAAGATCTGTTACACTACCACCTATCTAATAGCTGTGGCTACCAGCCATCTAATAACTGTGGCTACCACCCATCTAATAGCTGTGGCTACCACCCATCTAATAGCTGTGGCTACCACCCATCTAATAACTGTGGCTACCACCCATCTAATAGCTGTGGCTACCACCCATCTAATAACTATGGCTACCACCCATCTAATAACTGTGGCTACCACCCATCTAATAACTGTGGCTACCACCCATCTAATAGCTGTGGCTACCACCCATCTAATAACTATGGCTACCACCCATCTAATAACTGTGGCTACCACCCATCTAATAACTGTGGCTACCACCCATCTAATAACTGTGGCTACCACCCATCTAATAACATTGTAAACACCTCAATGTTGATGTTATTGAACAACAGATTTGAATACAAGTCTTGCTTATAAGATCAAAGTCATGTCTCAGATAAAAGTTATGTCTCTCAGATAAAATTCATGTCTCTCAGATCAGTTATGTATCTCAGATAAAAGTTATGTCTCTCAGATAAAAGTCATGTCTATCAGATAAAAGTCATGTCTCTCAGATAAAATTAATGTCTCTCAGATAAAAGTCATGTCTCTCAGATAAAAGTTATATCTCTCAGATTAACCTCATGTCTGCCAGATTAAAGTCATGCTTGAGATAAAAGTCACGTCTCTCGGGTAAAAGTCATGTTTCTCAAATAAAGGTCATGCTTGAGATAAAAGTAATCGCTCTCAGATAAAAGTCAAGTCTCTCATTTAAAAATTATGTCTCTCAGATAAACGTCAGGGTTGAGATAAATTTCATGTCTCTCAGATAAAAGTCATGCTTGAGATAAAATACATGTCTCTCAGATAAAGGTCATGTCTCTCAGATTAAAGTCATCTCTTAGATAAACGTCATGCCTGAGACAAAAGTCATGTCTCTCAGATAAAAGTCATGTCTCTCAGATAAAAGTCATGTCTTTCAGATCAAGTTCACATCTGAGATAAAGGTCATGTGTCTCTGACTTGAATGTCAGAGTAGGATCTGAACAAATGGCATGGCAGTCAGTGCTTGATCAAGTGGGCTACTATTGTTGAGCCTCTGAGCCCCAGACAATCTCTCTGCCATCATCTTCAAGTTTCGGCTGCCCACTCGCAACAAGACATAGTGGATGCTTACAGGTTCTAAACAACGGCATCTTATTGACTATGTCCTTGTATCAGAACTGTTAATATCCTAGTTAAGTGGACCATTTGTATATGTGAGCTAGAGAGTTACAACATTTCATATCGAACTTTAAGACTTCCGTTAACAACATGAAACACGATATTTATTTATTACAAAAAAAAGAGTATTTGTTTTACATTGATAAAAACCTAACCTAACTTACTAAACAAATATGAATCTTTTATAACTCGGGGAATTTTATTATGAACTAGATGGAATCCCTGAAAGTATATAACACAGTTCTGTAGTCTAATCTAATATACTAGTGAAACGCTATACAAATCGTGTCTTATCTACTTAAATACTCTCTTGTCTGGAATCTCGTGTGCCCAATTTGAAAGTTGGTGCTGATGTTGATCTCTAGTGGTCGCCGGTTCTGCGTCGTGTTAATGAGAGCTTCTTACGAGGATCGTGCGTGTGCTCCATGAGGAGTCTTACGATGCATGTTACGTTCTTTCTGCATGCGTACGCTCTCTCTTATCTTTTATCCCCACAGATCAGAGCGTTCAATCTAGAGACTAAAGATACGGTCTCTCTTTGGTCGTACAATGGCCACCATTTCACTTCAAAAAGCACAAATACAATGTCCCTGGAGCATAGTGATCCAATCTTCTTGATCTGCTCTCGAAATCTAATCTCAAAATCTACTGTTCTCTGTCTTTGAACGACTCCTTCAAACTACGATGCAGGCTCTGAGCCGAACAGGGTCATTTGTCAATTATACTTTGGCTCCTCCTACCTCGAACGGTCAGTCTGTCATTCTCTCCGCTCAGACAACGAAGGCGCGTGCACTTGTAACCCCGTGGTCTCTCGCCTTCTTGGCTCCTAGCCCTCCCCCAACGTCGTGAGAGTAAACTCTACCACCAATGTTTTTCGTGATGGCGGCCCTGTTACATACTACTCTCTGATACATAACACTGTTATATCTTCACTAGAAGGAGGGACAGACAAGATGTGCAAGTGACAAAGGCTGTGTGCGATGCTTAGTGCTGGACAGACCACTGGCACATTCCGTTAAAGTCGAACCTCTGCAAAGAGCCCAGGCGATGCCACCAGGGTAGGAACTCGTGCATAAACTTAATAACATCGTCGCTATCATCAAACCAGTCGGTGTTCCATCGAGCCACGCGACCAAATGATTGGGAGCACTCCTGAGAAAGGGCCCATTTACTCTCTTCTGTCTTCACGCAGAACTGATCAGCCGACTCGAGAGAGTCCTTGAAGAGGCTTCTACGTCGGGCCAACTTTACAGTTTGAAGATAATAAACGGTTCACCCCACAGAGCCGATGTGTCGGCTTTAAGTATTACCATACTTATATTTGAAGGTTTCTCAACAAATGTTCCAGAATTGATCAATGTAGCTGTGCGTACTAACAGGAGTTTTACATTTCAAACATAAATATGTCCAGAAGTGCAAATAGTCCGCAGTGAATTGATTGTAAGACTGCTGGATGAAAAATATTGCCTGTTAGGACTCCAAATGGACTCCTTCTCCAAAAAGCCAGTCTTCACCAATATTCGCCAGACTGCCAAGAACCTGCCCCAGACTGCAGAATGCCTGGCTCAACAGCAGATCCAATGAAATCCAACGATATACAGACACAAATAACTTGAAGCGGGTTTATGATGCCATGAAAGCAGTCAACGGTTTCGGGCCATGTCACTCATCTTCGATCCTTAATGGACTGCGTCCTCGTGGCACTGCTGACTTACAGTCCATATTTCAGTGCTATTCCAAAGTGCCCACCCACAGTCAGGGAACTAGCCCAAGCAGAGGCGTATCTCAAGCTGTTATCAACGACAGGCTCGATATTCTGCCTAGTAATTTCCAACCCCTGTGTCAGATGCTATTTCGGCTGATGTTTACAAAACAGGAGACTCCATACTGCTAAACATGATAACATACCTACGTCGTCCAAGTTGGGACGCAATCCACATACCACGAGCGACTGAAAGACACCACCTGGCCTACGTGTGCGAGGGAAACTGTCAACCGTCTGACCACATAGAAACTTCGCCCATGTCAATTGTGTGATAACCACAGACAAACTTCTCCCCTGTCAATTGTGTGATAACCACAGACAAACTTCTCCCCTGTCAATTGTGTGATAACCACAGACAAACTTCTCCCCTGTCAATTGTGTGATTACCACAGACAAACTTCTCCCCTGTCAATTGTGTGATAACCACAGACAAACTTCTCCCCTGTCAACCGTTGGTAAAATCATGATTAGAGTCTTTCTGACTTGCGTAACTATTCATATCAGACAGAAGCTACTCCCAGTCAATGTAGTTTCCGAGTTGGTCGAGAACAGTCGAAAGGATATTTGCTGCTCGTCAAATCCAAGAGAAGTGCTAGAAAGAGCTTTGTGATTTTTACTCGACTTTTATTGACCCGAACAAGGCCTTTGGCACTGGCAACAGAGCGGACTCTTGACAATCTTAGCACTAATTTTGGCCTCGCCGCCACACAAATAACAGGAAGCAATGTTTCCACCTGCTCCTAGGAAGCCAAACCACGATCCATATTTGGATGTACAGGGTCAGCATCTAAAAACAGCTGATAGCTATATCTACCGAGGCAATATCCTCACCAGAAAAACAAATGTCAATTCTGAAGTCAACAACATGATTATCCGAGGTGAGTGCTGCTTTTGGAAGACCTCGAGCGAGGGATCGGTAAGGAGTGTTCCACGAAGCTCACGGTCTGTCGTGTTGTGATGCTGACCACTCTTCTATACGCATAGGACACGTGGACTCTATAGCAGACATGTCAGGAAACTCAACCATTTTCACGCAAGCTGTTTGCAGGTTGCTCAAGATCGGCTAGCAGGATAGAGTTCCCAACTCTAACATCTTGAGCAGGGCGAAGCTGTCGGAGCTGGCGAAGCTGCTCTAGAGAGAGAGTCCAGATCAGATGTACTGAGAATGTTGTTGGCATGTCCTACGAGTGTCTCTTTGGTGCAGCTATTGTACGGGCAGCTCAGGACGATCTCTAAACCGTTTCTTCGTTGACGTCGTAGCATGGAAGTTGCTTGCTCGGAATCACTACATCTAACGCTCTGTTGCTTGCATCGATGAGAAGAGTCGCTGAGAAGGGTCGCTGGTATCGATGAGAAGGTTCGCTGGTATCGATGAGAAGGGTCGCTGGTAGCGCTGAGAACGGTCGCTGGTATCGATGAGAAGGGTCGCTGGTAGCGCTGAGAAGGGTTGCTGAGAAGGGTTGCTGGTATCGATGAGAAGGGTCGCTGGTATCGATGAGAAGGGTTGCTGAGAACGGTCGCTGGTATCGATGAAAAGGGTCGCTGGTATCGATGAGAAGGGTTGCTGAGAAGGGTCGCTGGTATCGATGAGAAGGGTCGCTGGTATCGATGAGAAGGGTCGCTGGTAGCGCTGAGAAGGGTTGCTGAGAAGGGTTGCTGGTATCGATGAGAAGGGTTGCTGGTATCGCTGAGAAGGGTTGCTGGTATCGATGAGAAGGGTCGCTGAGAAGGGTTGCTGAGAAGGGTTGCTGGTAGCGCTGAGAAGGGTTGCTGAGAAGGGTTGCTGAGAAGGGTCGCTGAGAAGGGTTGCTGAGAAGGGTTGCTGGTAGCGCTGAGAAGGGTTGCTGAGAAGGGTTGCTGGTATCGATGAGAAGGGTTGCTGGTATCGATGAGAAGGGTTGCTGGTATCGATGAGAAGGGTTGCTGAGAAGGGTTGCTGGTATCGATGAGAAGGGTTGCTGAGAACGGTTGCTGGTATCGATGAGAAGGGTCGCTGAGAAGGGTTGCTGAGAAGGGTCGCTGAGAAGGGTTGCTGGTATCGATGAGAAGGGTCGCTGAGAAGGGTTGCTGGTATCGATGAGAAGGGTCGCTGAGAAGGGTTGCTGGTATCGATGAGAAGGGTCGCTGAGAAGGGTTGCTGGTATCGATGAGAAGGGTTGCTGGTATCGATGAGGGTCGCTGGTATCGATGAGAAGAGTTGCTGGTATCGATGACGGTCGCTGGTATCGATGAGAAGAGTTGCTGGTATCGATGAGGGTCGCTGGTATCGATGAAAAGGTTCGCTGAGAAGGGTCGCTGGTATCGATGAGAAGGGTCGCTGAGAAAGGTCGCTGGTATCGATAAGAAAGGTCGCTGGTATCGATGAGGGTCGCTGGTATCGATGAGAAGGTTCGCCGAGAAGGGTCGCTGGTATCGATGAGAAGGGTTGCTGAGAAGGGTCGCTGGTATCGATGAGAAGGGTCGCTGGTATCGATGAGAAGGGTCGCTGGTATCGATGAGAAGGGTTGCTGGTATCGATGAGAAGGGTTGCTGAGAACGGTTGCTGGTATCGATGAGAAGGGTTGCTGGTATCGATGAGAACGGTTGCTGGTATCAATGAGAAGGGTTGCTGGTATCGATGAGAAGGGTTGCTGGTATCGATGAGAACGGTTGCTGGTATCGATGAGAACGGTTGCTGGTATCGATGAGAAGGGTCGCTGGTATCGATGAGAAGGGTTGCTGGTATCGATGAGAACGGTTGCTGGTATCGATGAGAAGGGTTGCTGGTATCGATGAGAAGGGTTGCTGGTATCGATGAGAAGGGTCGCTGGTATCGATGAGAAGGGTCGACGAGAAGGGTCGCTGGTATCGATGAGAAGGGTTGCTGGTATCGATGAGAAGGGTCGCTGGTATCGATGAGAAGGGTCGATGAGGGTTGCTGGTATCGATGAGAAGGGTTGCTGGTATCGATGAGAAGGGTTGCTGGTATCGATGAGAAGGGTTTAGACCATCGGAAGACAGGTCAGTTTTACCCTACTAATGACAGGGAGTTGCTACGGTAATCCTGCTCAATTCGAGAGGAGCCGCAGACATTTTGGTTCACGTACCAGGCTGATAAGCCAATGGCGCGAGGCTACCATGTGAGGGATTACGGCCGAACGCCTGTAAGCCGGAATCCCGCCCAAAATCGCAGCACCACTGCAATGGGAGACTTCGACATGGTCGGGACCTGGGGCTCGCGCCTCAGTCCTATCCGGTCGAGCCGCAGAAAGAGGTCTCTGCCGTCCGCCGATCAAAGCGGGCGGATAGCTGCTCGATATTCACCCTATACACCGAAAGGCTAAGGAGAGCATCCCTACAGAAACGCCTGTTGAAATCGGATGCACTGGGCCACAGGCTTAACAAAACAGTGCAACGTAAATCGCAGTATGATGACAGTACAACATCAGAAAAACGTATGGCGCTCATCCTGCGGAGTCCCGCCAGGCATCGAGAGTGCCGGGTCTTATGCCTCAAAGGGGCCCACCCTTGACTACTGGTGGTCACCCACCCATGTGTCGTGGAGTCAAGGCACATGGCTATGGGGCAATTTCAATTGACCAAAAACTCAAGACCCTCAAAATACTACAGTGGAATGCGGAGGGAGTCATTAACAAAAAGCTTTCCCTAACACATCACTTGCATGAAGGTAAGATTGACGTGGCATGTATCCAAGAAACGCACCTCAACAGCAACCATAAATTCTCAATTAGAGGATACCAGGCCTTCCGCCTGAACAGAGAAGGTCACAAAGGAGGGGTTCTGATACTGACCCGTAACTGCATACCGAGTAGCGCGGTAGCTGTCAATCACACCGGACAAGCAGAAATTGTAGGAGTTGACATAATGGCTCAAGAGACGAAGATCCGCATCTTCAACCTGTACGGACCACCAAATAAAGACCTATCGCTCTCGAGTATGGAAGTCAAAGACTCCAACTGCATAGTAGTTGGAGACTTCAACAGCCACTCGGAGAGATGGGGATACTCGGACACAGACAGCAGATGTGACGAAGTGGAAGATTGGGAGATAGACACAAATCTCCATCTAATCAATAGGCTGGAGGATAGCCCTAGCTTCTATTCTAGAACATGGCATACCACCTCGACTCCAGATTTGGCCTTCTCCACAATGGACATTCACCATAAAATAGACCGCCAGGTGCTAAACCAATTGGCAGGTAGCGACCACAGGCCAATTAGGCTAGAAATCGATATGGAAGTAGGCCCACAGGAAACAAAACCGCTCCCACGTTAGAATTACAAACGAGCCGACTGGGACAGATTTGCAATCCTGACAGATGGGCTGTGTCATAAACACACGGAACAACAAAATGAAGCCCATAGTGGAAAGCCTAAGCAAAGCAATAATGCAAGCTGCCACTGAAACCATCCCAAGAGGGGCAAGGAAAAATTATAAGCCCTATTGGAATGATGTGTTGCAGAAAGCGGAAGACGAAGTCACAAATGCTAGGAACATGGCAGAGCGAGAACAATCAATAGAGGCAAATATTGCCCTCAAAGCCGCCACGGCGAAATACAAATACACTCTAAACCAAACAGCAAGAGAAAGCTGGAAAAACAAAACAGAAAATCTCAACCTAGACAAAGAAGGGAACAAACTCTGGAAGTTAGTCAGAGCCATGAACGACGAAACTCCGTCAAACAAACAAATTACCATCAAGCAGGGCGAAAACTTGCTCACTGGAAAAAAAGCCGCAAACGCCTTTGTCGAACACTATGCCAAAGCGAACCACATAGATGTCCCTGCAGATAGGCATACGGACATTAATGAAGAGCAAAAGGGGCACGACAACATCAATACGGCACCAGAAGAGCATATGATGGCAAAACTAACAATGAGCGAAATGTAAGAGGCCATGAGAACATTAAAGAAAAGGAAATCTCCCGGAAAAGACGGGATAACAAACGAAATGCTGATGGGGCTGGGCCAAACAGCAAAGAGGAAACTGCTATCAGTCCTGAACCAAAGCTGGAAAATGGGTATTGTACCCCAGGCACGGAAAGACGCAGTACTTGTACCAGTACCAAAGAAAGGAAAAGACAAAACAGATCCAAATGGATACAGGCAAATCAGCCTACTGAGCTGTGTTGGCAAACTGATGGAACGTATGATAAACACCAGACTGATGTGGTATCTGGAAGAAAAACAGATACTAATTCCACAGCAAGCAGGCTTTAGACAGCACAGATCCACTGAGGATCAGGTCATCCTCATAGCCCAGGAAATAGAAGATGCCTACCAGGAGCAAAAGCATACAGTAGCGGTTTTGGTGGACCTGGAAAAGGCATTTGACAAAGTCTGGAAAGATGGACTTAAAGTCAAGCTAAGAAGTGAAGTTTGTGGGAAAATGTACAAGTGGATCAACCACTACCTCAAAAACAGAACGGCCAGAGTCCAAGTACAAGGGCAGATGAGCAAAAAGGTGACACTTGAGCAGGGAGTACCCCAAGGGGGAGTACTGTCACCCACACTCTTCCTGGTGTATATAAATGACATTACAGAGAATATACCAAGAAGAGTCCATAGCTCAATGTTTGCAGACGATCTGGCTATGTGGACCTCTGAAAAGAATCTCACCATAGCAAGAAATCGGATGCAGCAGGCCCTAACATCGCTGGAAGAGTGGACGAACTCATGGCTGGTCAATATAAACGAGGACAAAACCACATGTACAATATTCTCGCTTTCAATCAAACCCCAAAACACCAAATTAAGTTTAAATGGCAAATTCCTGCAGCCAAACGACAACCCAACCTATCTGGGAGTCACATTTGATCGACGCATGACATGGAAAAGTCAGATCGAGAGAAACCGAAATGAGAGCCAGAGAAAGAATGGCAATCATGAGGAAACTTGCTGGCACAAGCTGGGGAGCAGACGAAAGTATACTAAAGAAACTGTACACTGGAAGAGTGAGACCAGTTCTCGAGTATTTGTTTGCTGGCTGAGACCACTACCTACCCATGGACCTATATTTGTTTGTTGGCTGAGACCACTGACCTACCCATGGACCTACATTTGTTTGTTGGCTGAGACCCCCGACCTATCCATTGACGGTTTGTTGTTTTTTGACTGAGACCCCCGACCTACCCATGGACGGTTTGTTGTTTTTTGGCTGAGACACCCGACCTACCCATGGACGTTTTGTTGGCTGAGACCCCCGACCTACCCATGGACGGTTTGTTGGCTGAGACCCCCGACCTACACATGGACGGTTTGTTGACTGAGACCCCCGACCTACACATGGACGGTTTGTTGGCTGAGACCCCCGACCTACACATGGACGGCTTGTTGGCTGAGACCCCCGATCTACACATGGACGGTTTGTCGACTGAGACCCCCGACCTACACATGGACGGTTTGTCGACTGAGACCCCCGACCTACACATGGACGGTTTGTTGGCTGAGACCCCCGACCTATCCATGGACGGTTTGTTGTTTGTGTTTTTCAATAGCCCGCGCTAGCCAAGGTGGACCGGCCGGATGTCGCCAGTCGTCTGTACCCAGAATGCTCCTGGAAACTGATGTGCTCGTCTGGCGCAGCTAGAGGAATGGTTGACCTACCGATCGGCTAGCACAAGGAAAAGTCACTAATCTCTTTATCTTGAGGCAGCTGGAGACATTAAAGAGTGAGCATAAACTTTTAAAGTACAGTTTTGATTGCTAAGAAATGGTCGTGGGGTTGTATGTCGTCCAAAAACAGCTAAAATGTCAGATGTTGGGGCTCATAAATTGTGCAGGCTGGAAGTTTCCGTTCGGTTGGGAGTAGGTAGACCTCCTTGCCTTAGCAATTATCATTTTGATTTGCTAACTTGTAAGTTATTTCTTATTTCAGAACTTCATTACTGGTCATTACATGGCGTGTACTCAAAACACGAGTCAGTGTTCAGCGTCCTTGTTAATAATCTGAATAAAAAAGCAGGTAAAGTCGTGTGTCATACCGGACTTGCTTGATTGAATGAATGAATTGAATGCTCAATCACGCTAGGCTCAGACAGGCTGATAGATCTTGGGACTCTTGGTATCCAAGCAAACTATTTCATATGTTGTCAACATTGTTTCTATTTCTGCTCATTTCTACCCTTATTCCATAAATACACAACTGTACTCTCACATGTTTATGTTAGTGACTGTATGTATTATATTTTCATATTTCTACTCAGTTGTTCACGATCTTCTTGTAGCTCTACACTACCGTCCATAATGATCAAGTTGTCTGGGGCTAACAAAGTAGATGTAGTTACATGCATGTGTTGAGGGTGTCCTGGACTGAACATGGTGAACATTGTAGTTTAGATTATATCAGGACATATCAAACAAAAGGGCATGGTTCAGTCAGGTCTAAGCTCGTGTACAACACATTAGATCTAGTCATACTAGTAGTAGTAGCACTTGTAGTCTACCATCGCTGGCGTCAGCAAACTACATAATTGTTGTGACGATTATGGAAAGGATAGTTGAGGTAACATTGTTACAGCGAACTGTACCTTCTCAATAGTTGCTTGATATTTATCTGACATTCATATATTAGATAATTAACTTTTGTTTATAATGCTTGGACAAAGCAAGGCTGTGTTGGCCTTTCCTGTTGTTAATCTCTTTCTGTTTTTTTATTACGATACAATTGGTATTTTCCTTTGTTCTCTCCTTTCTGTGCTTGATTGCAATACAGTTTGTCTTTTCCTATCTTCCTTCCTTTTTTGTATGCACTACTTCTTCAAACTTCATTTCTGCTTCCTTGAAGATGAACAGCTCAAAGTGACATCTCTCCTGATGTCAATCATGTACACTCAGAGTGGGGAACCAAGGGATCTCCTACTCACCACCTACATCAACTGATGCATGTTCTGAGTAGCAGCACTAGCGTTGCCAACATACCCAAACCAACAGCAGGAAACCACATCAGCAACTTCTTACAACTAGAAAAATGCTCTAGATTACAGGTGGATTTGATGGGATCTCCCAATGCGACATAAACAGGATCAGACACAGGCTCAAACAAAGAAGATTATGACCAGTACAGCTGTGAGGTCTGATAAAGGTTGCTGAGACTAGAAGTAGAATCATACAATGGTAGAAAACACTACCGCAAAAGAAGAGCCTCATGACAGTCCCGAAGAAGGAAGATGGTACAACATTGACAGATACAGAGCAAATCGAGGAATGCACTAATTTCTACACGTCTCTTTGCATCAAAAACTGTAGCGACCAACAAACTACTAAATATAGATTCCAAGTCATTACCCGATATAGGAAACAACGAGGTCTTGCACACGACCCAACACCGAAAGTCAGGCAAGTCGCTTGCGTTGGATGAAATCACTGCACAAATGCTCCAAGATCGTGGAAATACATTTGCCTAGCATCTAGCCATTCTATACAACATCTGCTTTCATACAAGATAAATTGCAGACCAGGGAAATTGCTCCAAGATAATCCTGATCCACAGAAAAGGTGACACAGAAATTGTGGAGAACTTCCGCTCAATCTGTTTGCTATCAACAATTTATCAACTATTCTCAAAAGTCATTACTCGCAGATTAGAAAGACAACTGGGTGAGAACAGGCATGTTTCAGAAAGGGCTACTCAACCATTGACCACTTTCACACAATCAACAAGTGGATGGAGAGAACGAAAAGTCTATGCCCCAATGCATTGCGCTTGTTGACTACAAAAGGACCTTTGATATCGCAAAAATAAATGCACTGGTAAATACCTTGAGGAACCAAGGCATCAGCGAAAAGTACGCCCAGCTTATAGGGGAGATAAATGAGTATGACAGGGATATACCATCTCTTAAAACTGTTTACAGCTTCCTTTGAAGAAGTGGACGACGATGTTCAAAGGACACGAGTTAACGAAAGATCTTCGAGACCAGAGCAGGCGCATATTGTTGCGTCAGAAGATGCCATCGCCAAAATTAATGCAGTAATTCGGGTAGACTGTCGCCGCAGCTTACGTCGCCACACTTTTGTCGTCAGGCACTGGCTGCATTCTGCGATGAATGTCAACCTTCAGCTGTTAGAAACCGAATCACCACTCACTGATCAACTCTGGGTGGATTCCGTATCACACTCGCCGTGTACTCAACAGTCTGCCGAGGAAATTATGAGATTTTACAAACTTGACGGTTGGTATATGCTGTATACATCAGAAGTGACGTCGCGTATGTTCACTTGGTGCAGCTAGGTTCAGTTTCATTTGAACACGCCTCGTAGAAAACAGACTCAATTTCTATTGAACACTTTCTATACTATGGGAGAACTGTGGTTGGAAAATGAACTAATCGAAAATGTCAATGTGCATGTCTACCTCGGCCAGGAAATCAATAACAACTACAACCTTGATAAGGAAATCTCACACAGAAGAGTGGCTGGTTCGTTCAGCTTCAATTGCATTAATCCGATATTCAAGCAGATGTGGTTTGGAATGTATGGAAGTTGCACGCAGTGAAGCTCTTTATTACCGAAAGAGCAATGGAAAGAAGAGTCCTAAATATCTTCTTTAGAGATCACAATCTGAAATAACATCCGTTACTAAACTAAGTTCCAGGATGTTGTTGACTGTGCATCATTGTGAAAGTAGAGATGGGCTGGCCACGTGGTCCACATGACTGATGATAGATGGACGAGGAGAGTGTCTTTCTGGTTGCCATACAACCACATGTGCGGTAGCCAGCCAACGAGATGGACCACACCTTTGGACCGTCATGGAACTCCAGGGCAAAGGACAGACGCAGATTCCAGCAGCTTTTCACTACCTGGCATCAGTCATCTTTGTCTGATTGAATACAAGGATTTAAGTAAAGGAAATCAATTAGGTCTATTCATTTTGATTACACATGATTCAGGTCTGAGGTGATAGTGGTTAATGACAGAATTTTTGTTGGTGTTGTCAGATACTTTCTTCTTGCAAAGGTTTATTGAAGACAATGTCTAAATCAATATTTCAGTTATTCTGAAGCAGTTTTTGAGTGACTTTGATGTAACATTTACAGTTTTCTGGCATTTAGTTTTGACATAGTTTTAAAAAAAATATTATAATATAGCCTTAAATCTGGACTTTGAAACACATTTTATTATTGCGCTACACACACACACGCACACTTAATTAAATCAAATACACTGTCTTCAGTTTCAATATAATGTGATTTTGTGTTAGGTTTTAGTTGTTTTTTCTCAAGCAAATATCTATTGTATTATTTTGATTGACATTTGTAAGTACGGCAAAGGCCCTTCTAACCTGCCATACAGATAAGTTGACCATTTTTTTCCTTATATTTTCATTTTTTAGTTCAGTATTGTTGTCCCTGATGAAGGCCTATTGGTCATAACGTAGATTTTGTTTGTGTTCTTGGTGCGGTATCTGATCATACCCATTTTAAAATTTTGATTAAACTTAACCATAATCAACTTAAAAAAAAAAAATTCCATTTTTTTTCTCATTCTAACCTGCCATGGAGTATGACTATATTTTCTCTTATTTTATTTTTGATAGGTACTAAGAAATGGCTGAGAAAGAAGCCGGAGGATTGGATGTGTCTCAGTTGAGAACTCCCATTCTAATTAGTGGGAAGCCTGTGGAACAAGTCCTTAGCAGCATCCACTACGGCAGTCCAGAACTCAGGTGTCTTCTCATGGACGAATGTGATCTCATCTTTGAGTGTAAAGTCTGCAGGGCTTTATTTAGAGACCTACCCAACTTTATTTCTCACAAACGAGCATATTGCACCAAGTCGTCCATGGAGGATAGGCATGTGACAATTGCTAGTCTTCCAGAGGAGAAGGTTGTAGTCATTCAACCTCAGGCCCCCGAGGAAGGGTCATCCTCATCTCGACTAGCAGGGCAGCAGCCAAATACTCAGCGACCAAACTTAGAGGAAACTATCCTGAGGATTCAGTCTGGCGAACTAGGGCGATCTCACGCTTACCAAGTGTACACAGAGGCAGCGGAGAAGCTGCAGAGGCAGAAGGAGGGAATGAAGGTTGCTACAATCAGAACTACAAACATTCCTACAAACAAGAATGCAGTCTTTATTGATGTAAACATGACCTCTGTGAATATTCATGAGCGACAACAACAAGTCAGCAATGCCATTCTGCCATCCTACGACCAGAACAGAAATGATACTTCTGTATCAGTGATCAAGCGAAAGGCAGGAGAGAGGCTCAGCAGTACTAGAAATGTGCGCAAGTCTGTCAGACAAGAAAAACATTCTTCGGAGCCACAGAAGCTTCTGATGGAGCAGCTCAAAGAAATACAGCACAAAGTCAAACAGAAGGTAGCGGCAGCACAGGATCAAGCAGTCCAGCAAAAGAGGCTCAGAAATACTTCTCAGAACAGTGGTCCCGTCATTTCTGCCTCATTGGAGCACGAAGGCTCACAAAAAGGACTAGCAAATACAGCTGTTTTACGGGTTCAGAAAAAGACGTCCGAGGGTTCTGGCCTTATGATCTCCACATCTGAGAATCCACAGTCTATGTTAGACAAAGACGAAGAGACTGGACTCAAATATAAATTGGAAGCTCCGAGAGTGAAGGATGTTCTCATTAAACAATGTGCAGATAGCAAGATGCATACACAAGCTGACACAGAACACAAATTACACACAGTCAATGCAGTAGCTACTGTCAAGACTAGAAAGAAGCTGGCTAAACGATCTCTAATTTGTTCCAAATGTAACTCAGTATTTGCCACCAGGAAAAGTCTAGGCTTTCACGTGAAAATACATCACTCGGCTAAACGCACTTTTTACCCTTGTCCATACTGCTCAAGTGTCTTCTACTATTTTTTTGGGATTACTCGGCATTTGTTCAGGAACCATTCACTAACACTTGAAGAAATAGATGGCATGCGCAAGCAACTGAGAGAGAAGTCATACACCAAACCACTTTCTACACCTTTACTCAACAAAGAAACTGACAATCTTTCTGGCAATTACAGGAGCTCTAGAACATTTGAAAGACATCTTTTGTCAAGCACATCAGAAGATATTTGCCACAGACTGGTGTCATCATTCTTATCGGACACACCTCTGGTCAAGACAGCCACAGATTGTCAAACCACAGTCTCGGAGTCAATATCCACAATTGTACAGCAGAAAAATGCACAGCCAAACGTCTCACCAGGACAGTGTCTTCATTCTCAGTTGTCAAGATCAACAGCCAGTGAAGAACCTGAGCTTGTGGTTAGCAGCAAAGTAAATAACAACATTGAGGCAGGAGAGCCTCGTTCAACACGGCTAAAAAATAGACATCAGCAGAGACCTTCACAGGCGGCTAGTTTGCCCAGTGTTTCTGATCATCTGGTCAAGGTATCCAAAGCAGGAGTCACAATTACATCTCCTCGTGTTCCATCTCCTCGTGTTCCATCTCCTCGTGTTCCATCTTCCTCTGGGTCCAGTTTTCAAGAAAACACATCTTATTCATGTCCCAAATGTCATCGCTCATTTCGTCGCAAGATAAGCTGCAAGAATCACTTGACAGTTTGCAAAACTGAATACGGCAGCACTTTGAGATCAGCAAAGTCTCAAAACATAGGACATAGAAGGCGGATAACATCAGAACGCACATCATCCAGGGCCAACAAACCTACCAAGGTCAAGACCAGAGAAAGGACAAGTAACAATGTTCCAGCTAAAGCTGGGGCCGCAGGTGCCCATCAAGCCACTTTCTGTTTACAAATGACAGACAAGAAAGAGGTACGTGTAATAAGTCCAGTTTGTGGCAGACTTAGTGACGCTTTAAGACCAGCCCACTATAGCCAAACACAAGCATCTGACAGGAATACTGTCATGTCACGGAGATCTTCAAGTGTGGACAGAGTCCTGAAGCAAGATGAGCCTCGCAACAGAAGTCATGATAGGAGCTCTGCTGTGAGAGAGAGAGATTCCTCCGTGGAAAGCACTCAAAGTAATGTTGAAGGTAAAAGTCCAAGGAGTCATAGGAATGTTCTCTCCAGATATGCTCTGTCATCTCCTGCAAAGTGTGATTCATTGTTAACGACCAGTCTAGAAAGTGATTGTCATAGCAATGTGATAGAGAATCATCCAGTCTGTCTGCATGTGGATGCACGCGAACACAGTTTGGACGGGGGTGATAATATATTCAGTTGTGCCACAGGAAAAGCTTTGAAATATCACAGCGGGGATGATGGCCCACAGTCTGCAGCTGGGTCAGAGAAGACATTGTTACACTTGCTTATAACAAGTGGATCAGAGAAGGGAGCTTTTGACTTGCCATCAGTACAAGCTAAAGCTAAAACTATCTCACGAAGATTGGTGACTGTGAAAAACACAAACCGAGACAAAGAGTCAAGTGTGCTGCCATCTGGTGGGATTCATACCAGATCTGAGTTTACAGGAGAGGTGAACAGAGTAATCACATTGCATCAGAGATCACTTGTGTCGCCTCAAAGCTTGACCTCATGTCTCTCCCAGGGCTCTCCCATTAAGTCACATCTAGTCCTTCGCAGTCCTTCTCCACGAAACAACTCGGCAACTTCTGACAAACATCTATTCCCTAAAAATAAGACTATGTCTACTGACAGACTGGTATTGTTTCAGAGAATGCCGCAGGATAGCTCACCAGAAGTATCAGCAGCTCGCGTTTCGAGTTCTGGCAACAAAGCAACTTTGATATCTCTACGTCAATCATTTGAAAACACTGTGGCTAAATCAGAATTTGTGGAAACTGGGAATTCAGGTAAAGACCCATTGAAGTTGCAACAGGGGGTCAAATTAGAAACCCCCGACTGTGAACATCCAAGTGTGTTGGAGAAAATGGAAATATTAAATAGATTGAAGATTGTACCCCAAGTACAGGAAGATATGGATGAGAAACCAGGTGGATTACTCAAGCTTGACATTGACTTCAGAATGGACAGTCCACGTACAAACTTGACCAAAGAAACAGATGCTTGCATAGAGGTTCACAGATCCAACATCAGCACAGAACAACTCAGCACGATTGGGTGCAAGAACTCTTCTGGGAATTCCAAAGGCAAAGACAAGCCAGCGCAGATGGTAGTGGTCAGTGCATTGTCTGAAAGACCCAAGAGAAAGAGAAAAGTTCCAAGCAGAAATAGGGACGCAGAAGAAATGCTTTCTAAGATTCTCAGTCACAACAGACAGACTGCTCCAGGAAAGAAGAGGAAGGTTGTTCTTGAAGCACAGACAGCTGACGTTTCAGAACAGAGACGTCACACTGACAATGTGAAGAGAAGCACATTGGCATTAACTGACCTCGGTGGTAAAGGTAGGAGTGCCACTGCAGCCAATGAGAAGGCCGGTGCTGTCGGTGAAGCCGAAGCATCTCAGCAAGAGCTTGACATTTCCGAACTAGAAGGGGATGATGATGATGATGAGGAATTAGGTCCAACAAAAGGAAGGTTGGTCAGTAATAGAAAATATGTCTTAGAAAAGTATGGCTCAAAGAGGAAGAGGTTAAAGTGTTATGACCAGGTCAAAGTCTACAAGATGATTGATGAGCAGAAACTCAAATGTTTGGAATGCGATGAATCCTGCTCACAGGTATCCAATCTCCGAAGGCACGTCATTCGACAGCATTTAAAGTGGAGCAGATTCAAATGTAAGTTTTGTAAATTTGAGAGTTATGACAGGTCGGAATGTGCCACTCATTTGATACGGGGTCACTCAAATAGAACTATAAACTTGAGAAGTGTGAATCAATACATCATTGATCTCGTCAAGCAAGGCTCACATGCAAGAAGCCTTAAGAAAAACCAGACTATAAAAGTTAAACAGCAGTCTGAGAGCCAGGAAGGAAACATTTATGCTCGTCCAACAGTGAAAAAGATGCTACGTCTGTCGCAGAGAGCTGAAGATGAGACCAAGAGTAGGTGTGACAGAGATCACAGCTCTGGAGAAAGAGACATTAACACAGCTGGTCTCCAGTCACAGACTCGGAACAAGGAACTAGAGCCCTGGGCATCTCACAACTCTGCACAATTAAAGTCTGAATCAACACATGTCTCAGTTTCAAAGCAGGCATCTGCAAGTGTTGCAGCAACTTCTAGTAGGCAGGTCAGAACATTGAGCTCGTCACCCAAAGTGGGAACCTCCAAGCAGCCTGGCCAACAGCACACCTCACCTAAACCAGGCTTGGACCAGTCAGTTGAAGGGAAAGATGCCTCTTTGAAGATAGCACGTAAGAGTCTCCCATTTAATATATCGACCAGAAACTCTCCTCGAACATTTGACACCCGTCCCTACGATCCTGACAGTAGTGGGGGTACTGCTGAAGCTGAGAATGTTAGTGTCTCTAAGAAAGAAACTCCATACCAGACAAGAATTGAGGCTCTTGGAAAGGTTGTGTCATCACCAGAAGAAAATAGGTCAGAGATGTTAGAAAAGGGTATTAGCATCTGTCCCGCACAGGAAATGGCAGAGGTTCAGGGTCAACTAGAGAATCTAGCATCAAATGAATTTTCTAGCACAGATGATATTCACAAGTTACGAAACATTTTTGACAAAATGAGAAGTCCACCGTCTGTAGCCTCTGTCTCTACAGGGACAGTTACTGCAGCCTCTGTCTCCACGGGGACAGTTACTGCAGCCTCTGTCTCCACGGGGACAGTTACTGCAGCCTCTGTCTCTACGGGGACAGTTACTGCAGCCTCTGTCTCCACGGGGACATTTACTGCAGGCTCTATCTCCACGGGGACATTTACTGCAGCCTCTGTCTCCACGGGGACAGTTACTGCAGCCTCTGTCTCCCCAGGGACAGTTAACGTTAGTGAAGATAACTCCAGTATCCAAAAGGCCTCAGGCAGCAAGAAGTTTGGTGTTGCTGAGGACATTTCTCCGCTGAGGGCTATTGGAGTTAGTGTGGAAGCTCCCCATCAAATATTTGATGAAACTAAACATATTGACCAACCTCTGGACGCGCCCATCGAATCTGTCACTGTCAATACAGACGGTACAAAAGCAAAAGTGATAAGTTATATTATTAGAGGCCCACCTCAGCGACTGCCACATGATGAAGTCATTAAATCAGATCAGCTAGCAAAGTCACTGACCAAACTGAACGAGCTTGGTGATCAAATTAATTCATCATTACCATCTTCGCAGGAGCTCGTCAAAACAGCTTTGACAGTCGGAAAAGTGACATCAGCCAAGGTTATTGATACTGCAAATCTTCAGCGAAAGCAAACTTTGATCCCATCCACTTGTGCAAGCGTAGTGAAGATACCATCCATAGACTGTGTTCAACCAGCACCTCAGAGAAGCACAACTACCTCTCACGAAAAACCTGGACCATCATCAGGGATTGTAATAACTGCTGCATTGGCCAAAGGTGGTCACATGTCCACAACGGCAGCTCCGCCATTGATTCTGAGCCACGGTCAGTCTACAACTGCAGCTGTGCCATTGATTCTGAGCCACGGTCAGTCCACAACGGCAGCTCCGCCATTGATTCTGAGCCAAGGTCAGTCAGGAAAGTTCATCATCTTATCACGCCCAGCAGCTACCAAAGAGTTGGCTACAGTTGGCTCCTCGCTACAAAATTCTTTGCCCATGTCATCGCCATCTTCATTGGCTACGTCAGCAACAGTTGCAAAACTCTCAGATGTCAAACCAAGTTCTGAAACTGCAGCAGTGGAAGTTTTCCCACCAGGGACATTCCTCATCCGCAAGCATTATCTTTAGTATATCTGTCACAGAAAGATAAAACATTTAACATCTATCAAGCATGCGTGTTGTGCCACCGTCACCAGTTAACATCATAGAACCTAGAACCATCTCACAGGGCTTCACAGAGAAACATCACCGGTTAACATCATAGAGCCATCTCACAGGGCTTCATGAATGTTCAACTTTGCAATAGTTACATGCCTGGATACATCTACACTGACGGACGGCTGAATACATTTACGCTGACGAATGGCTGGATACATCTACACTAACATGCCTGAATACATCTGCACTGACGGACGCCTGGATACGTCTACACTGACACATGCTTGGATACATCCACACTGATGAATGCCTGGATACGTCTGCACTGACGAATGCCTGGATATGTCTACACTGACATTTGATATTACTGGTTAGTATTGTGTTAACAATCTCGGAAATATTGTGGTACTTTGAGAACCATTTAACTCTGTAATATGTTTAGTTAACTAGAAACTTGGATGTCCATTAACATCTATAATGTTGTGTAAAATGTTGAGCCAAGTTCTGCAACTGCAGAGAGGGAGCTGGTCAGCCCGCTTGACACCTAATGTAAAGTATGTGTCATTCAACTAATTGATCTTTCTTCTCATCTATTTGTTAACATTGTTTAATATTCTAAGTTTGTTTTGGTACAGTCTGTTAACATTGTTTTACATTCTAAGTTTGTTTAGGTCTGTTAACATTGTTAACATTCTAAGTTTGTTTAGGTCCGGTCTGTTAACATTGTTTAACATTCAGTTTGTTTAGATCTGGTCTGTTAACATTGTTTAACATTCTAAGTTTGTTTAGGTCTTGTCTGTTAACATTGTTTAACATTCTAAGTTTGTTTAGGTCTTGTCTGTTAACATTGTTTAAAATTCAGTTTGTTTAGGTCTGGTCTGTTAACATTGTTTAACATTCAAAGTTTGTTTAGGTCTTGTCTGTTAACATTATTTAACATTCAGTTTGTTTAGGTCTTGTCTGTTAACATTGTTTAACATTCAGTTTTTTTAGGTCTGATATGGCAACATTGTTTAACATTCAACGTTTGTTTAGGTCTGGTCCATTAACATTCAAAGTTTGTGTAGGTCTGGTCTGTTAACATTGTTTAAATTGGGAGAAGTCAGAGTGGGAAGATGTTCACTGCTGGCTTCGGATTATGCAGTTATCCAAGCATGTTATAATCCAGGATAGGATATTAGTGAAGTTATTAAAGTGCTTGATATGAAATACTTGGAACTCTGTTTGACTTTTTCTTATTAACACGATATCAGTGGTGGTTATTGTTATGTCCCCTGTATTGTGGGTTATTATGTCCCCTGTATGGTGGGTTATTGTTATGTCCCCTGTATGGTGGGTTATTGTTATGTCCCCTGTATGGTGGATTATTGTTATGTCCCCTGTATTGTGGGTTATTGTTATGTCCCCTGTATGGTGGATTATTGTTATGTCCCCTGTATTGTGGGTTATTGTTATGTCCCCTGTATGGTGGATTATTGTTATGTCCCCTGTATGGTGGATTATTGTTATGTTCCCTGTATGGTGGGTTATTGTTATGTCCCCTGCTAGTCAGTTAGTTAGTCGACAGATCTGCCTCACTGCAGATCGAACAAGTCCATAGGTGCTCAGCTGTCCTTTTCAGTATGTCCCCCAGCGTATGTCGGCTCACGACACCAGTTCCATGTTGGTTCACTAGTCTTCTTTGGCTTCCAGCGAAGCGTTCTTGTCTGGCTCTCCCTCTTGTGATCTGACTTTCTTGCAGTCTGGTCAAAGTTCCGGACTCAGCGTCATTGCTCGAATCATTTAACCGTCCTGCCTCCCTAAGAGTATCCAGAATATCAGCCCGGTCCATCGCTCGTCTTCTTCTCACAGTACCACTACCTGCAAGCATGTCAGCTCGTTTGTTACCCTATACACCCGCGTGACCTGGCATGAAAATGGGCCATAAGTTTGTCAGTCTTGTTCTTATCAGAGACTCAACCCACAGCATTCAACCCCAGCCCATCTCATTGAGAAGGCTCATAGATTCTCTGAGATGGCATGTGTGAACAAAGGTCTGTGTCTGTAGTCAAACTGTTGCCTTAGCTCTGAGATGGCATGTGTGAACAAAGGTCTGTGTCTGTAGTCAAACTGTTGCCTTAGCTCTGAGATGGCATGTGTGAACAAAGGTCTGTGTCTGTAGTCAAACTGTTGCCTTAGCTCTGAGATGGCATGTGTGAACAAAGGTCTGTGTCTGTAGTCAAACTGTTGCCTTAGCTCTGAAATGGCATGTGTGAACAAAGGTCTGTGTCTCCAGTCAAACTGTTGCCTTAGCTCTGAAAAGGTCTTCATGGTCAGACTGCGTGTCCCCATTGCCTACGTGCCTCTGTCGTCTTCTCACCGGGGCCTGAGCGGTGCAAGCCTATGAACTCTGCGTATGCCGGACAACAGACCCGTCCATGTAAATGAGCACATCAGCTTCAGAAAGGAACTGAGCTTCTGCTTTCATCATCTCTGGATTTGTCTGTCTACACTCTTTGACCAGTGTGACACAGACTGAGCTTCTGCTTTCACCATCTCTGGATTTGTCTGTCTACACTCTTTGACCAGTGTGACACAGACTGAGCTTCTGCTTTCACCATCTCTGGATTTGTCTGTCTACACTCTTTGACCAGTGTGACACAGACTGAGCTTCTGCTTTCACCATCTCTGGATTTGTCTGTCTACACTCTTTGACCAGTGTGACACAGACTGAGCTTCTGCTTTCACCATCTCTGGATTTGTCTGTCTACACTCTTTGACCAGTGTGACACAGACTGAGCTTCTGCTTTCATCATCTCTGGATTTGTCTGTCTACACTCTTTGACCAGTGTGACACAGACTGAGCTTCTGCTTTCACCATCTCTGGATTTGTCTGTCTACACTCTTTGACCAGTGTGACACAGACTGAGCTTCTGCTTTCACCATCTCTGGATTTGTCTGTCTACACTCTTTGACCAGTGTGACACAGACTGAGCTTCTGCTTTCACCATCTCTGGATTTGTCTGTCTACACTCTTTGACCAGTGTGACACAGACTGAGCTTCTGCTTTCACCATCTCTGGATTTGTCTGTCTACACTCTTTGACCAGTGTGACACAGACTGAGCTTCTGCTTTCATCATCTCTGGATTTGTCTGTCTACACTCTTTGACCAGTGTGACACAGACTGAGCTTCTGCTTTCACCATCTCTGGATTTGTCTGTCTACACTCTTTGACCAGTGTGACACAGACTGAGCTTCTGCTTTCACCATCTCTGGATTTGTCTGTCTACACTCTTTGACCAGTGTGACACAGACTGAGCTTCTGCTTTCACCATCTCTGGATTTGTCTGTCTACACTCTTTGACCAGTGTGACACAGACTGAGCTTCTGCTTTCACCATCTCTGGATTTGTCTGTCTACACTCTTTGACCAGTGTGACACAGACTGAGCTTCTGCTTTCACCATCTCTGGATTTGTCTGTCTACACTCTTTGACCAGTGTGACACAGACTGAGCTTCTGCTTTCACCATCTCTGGATTTGTCTGTCTACACTCTTTGACCAGTGTGACACAGACTGAGCTTCTGCTTTCACCATCTCTGGATTTGTCTGTCTACACTCTTTGACCAGTGTGACACAGACTGAGCTTCTGCTTTCACCATCTCTGGATTTGTCTGTCTACACTCTTTGACCAGTGTGACACAGACTGAGCTTCTGCTTTCACCATCTCTGGATTTGTCTGTCTACACTCTGACCAGTGTGACACAGACTGAGCTTCCGCTTCCATAATGTCCTCAGCCTGACCCGTCTAGGATTTTCCTCTTACGTCTTCTGCCCTTTCCGCTCCCAATATCCCCGTGTAGGGGATGTTGTGTGTCGCTGACCCAGAGGTAGGTACGAGCACAACAAATTATCCTCTCTTATCAAGGAGATAACGTATTGCCCTACACGACGTGTCCCTGAGCACCCCAGTTTGATCCGCATGGCCGCATTCTCTCCGTTTGCGTGCGACCGAGAGTCAGGGTCACCAGAGCGTACTCGATCACTGAAAGGACCAACCCCTGTTATAAAAGAACGAGATGACGCCATCACCCTCGGCGCGGCCAAACCCTTCCTAGCTATCATAACCACACTGTCGACATGCCTGGTGAAAGCAAGACTCCGACCAAACCCTTCCTAGCTTTCATAACCACACTGTCGACATGCCTGGTGAAAGCAAGACTCCGATCAAACCGCACTCATAGGTAATTCATTTCATGGGTCTTCTCCATAACCTCCGAACACAGATTAATCGTAGGTGTTGGTATGTTGACAATACGGTTATTCGGAGAGAACCAAGTAACAGTTACCTTTGACAGGTTAGGTTAACACATGCTCCAGCCTTCCCGCACCATCTACTTATGCCATCCAGTTCTGTCTGTAGCTATCCAGCAACCTGTTCTATGTCCTGGCTCCAGCAACATGTTCTCTGTCCTGGCTCCAGCAACCTGTTCTCTGTCACTGTCCTGGCTCCAGCAACCTGTTCTCTGTCCTGGCTCCAGCAACCTGTTCTCTGTCCCTGTCCTGGCTCCAGCAACCTGTTCTCTGTCCTGGCTCCAGCAACCTGTTCTCTGTCCCTGTCCTGGCTCCAGCAACCTGTTCTCTGTCCTGGCTCCAGCAACCTGTTCTCTGTCCTGGCTCCAGCAACCTGTTCTCTGTCCTGGCTTCAGCAACCTGTTCTCTGTCCCTGTCCTGGCTCCAGCAACCTGTTCTCTGTCCTGGCTCCAGCAACCTGTTCTCTGTCCTGGCTCCAGCAACCTGTTCTCTGTCCCTGTCCTGGCTCCAGCAACCTGTTCTCTGTCCTGGCTCCAGTAACCTGTTCTCTGTCCTGGCTCCAGCAACCTGTTCTCTGTCCCTGTCCTGGCTCCAGCAACCTGTTCTCTGTCCCTGTCCTGGCTCCAGCAACCTGTTCTCTGTCCTGGCTCCAGCAACCTGTTCTCTGTCCCTGTCCTGGCTCCAGCAACCTGTTCTGTCCTGGCTCCAGCAACCTGTTCTCTGTCCTGGCTCCAGCAACCTGTTCTCTGTCCCTGTCCTGGATCCAGCAACCTGTTCTCTGTCCTGGCTCCAGCAACCTGTTCTCTGTCCTGGCTCCAGCAACCTGTTCTCTGTCCTGGCTCCAGCAACCTGTTCTGTCCTGGCTCCAGCAACCTGTTCTCTGTCCCTGTCCTGGCTCCAGCAACCTGTTCTGTCCTGGCTCCAGCAACCTGTTCTCTGTCCTGGCTCCAGCAACCTGTTCTCTGTCCCTGTCCTGGCTCCAGCAACCTGTTCTCTGTTCCTGTCCTGGCTCCAGCAACCTGTTCTCTGTCTCTGTCCTGGCTCCAGCAACCTGTTCTCTGTCCTGGCACCAGTAACCTGTTCTCTGTCCCTGTCCTGGCACCAGCAACCTGTTCTCTGTCCAGGCTCCAGCAACCTTTTCTCTGTCCTGGCTCCAGCAACCTGTTCTCTGTCCTGGCTCCAGCAACCTGTTCTCTGTCCTGGCTCCAGCAACCTGTTCTCTGTCCTGGCTCCAGCAACCTGTTCTCTGTCCCTGTCCTGGCACCAACAACCTGTTCTCTGTCCTGGCTCCAGCAACCTGTTCTCTGTCCCTGTCCTGGCACCAGCAACCTGTTCTCTGTCCCTGTCCTGGCACCAGCAACCTGTTCTCTGTCCTGGCTCCAGCAACCTGTTCTCTGTCCTGGCTCCAGCAACCTGTTCTCTGTCCTGGCTCCAGCAACCTGTTCTCTGTCCTGGCTCCAGCAACCTGTTCTCTTTCCCTGCTCTGGCTGTATTCCAACACGTCGTCAGCATAAGAACTCGTCCTCCCCTGGCGCACAGGCTGCTGGCTTGTGATCCTCACTGTATAGACATTGACAAGCACTGGAGATAAAGGTGAACCCTGCGGCAGACCGGTGTGTATCGTTCGTGGTGCAAATGTCCAGCTGCCACATTTAAAAATGACCTTACGTTGGAATAAAGCCGCAGAGATCCAGTTGGAGGGGAACCGCAGAGATCCAATTCACGAGGAATGGGCCGATCTTGACCTCAAGAAGCTGGTCCATCAGGAAATCGCAGGGCACACTGTTGTATGCATCCTCAAGGTCAATTACAGCCACACGTCTCACTACCTGCATGTAAGCCTTCGCACACCTCCTGTGCAAAAACTGCCACATTGACCCATGCCTATCTATTGGGGTGGTACCCTCCCATCGTTGGCGGAAGGAGACATGGTGATTCAAGCAGGACATTTTCTTGGCTATTATTTTCTCCAAAAGCTTACCTATCGTATTGTGCATGATGATCACCCTAAAGCCCTGAATGTTTCCGTGATCCTTGCTCAGCTTCGGCAGAGGTATAAGATGCAACCTCTCTACTTTGATCTCAGCATTCTCGATACTTCTGTTGTAGGCATGGACTAAATCCTGAAGCTCCTCGTCGGACACCTTGCTGATACCGGATCCCACCTGGACCTGGTGCACTGCTTTTTTTCCTCTGTAATGCATACGTAATCCCCTCCACCGTCATCCTCCTCCATTTGAGTACCTTGGCACATAACTGCGTTCTGGCAGCACTGCGTATTACCAGATAATAAGCGAGTAGAGCTTGACCCTTGTGTTCATCTGTCTCCTGCCACGTAAGATCAACAGCCTGGAATGCCCTCATTCTTTACTGCACCGTTCGTACTTCTGTGCAGTCGCCAGAACAACCAAACTCTTCTACAAAACTCCGCCCACTCTAAACTTCTCTAGAAAGTGTTTTGTCAATTTTCTCGTCCATGGCTTGTTGCAAAGACAGAATTTTATCAGATGGCCCTTGATTAGATGATGGCAGCGTAATTCTGGACTTTTTGGCGTTCTGCCACCATCCTACCGCTTGCTAGCCAGGCCCTCTTCAGCTCTTCGTTCCACCGCGGGGGAGTGGGGGGGGGGGTATACCTGATCCCACCCTGTCGTCTGTTCCCTGTATGGTGGGTTGTTGTTGTTATGTCCCCTGTATGGTGGGTTGTTATTGTTGCTATGTCCCCTGCATGGTGGGTTGTTGTTGCTATGTCCCCTGTATGGTGGGTTGTTATTGTTGCTATGTCCCCTGTATGGTGGGTTGTTGTTGCTATGTCCCCTGTATGGTGGGTTGTTATTGTTGCTATGTCCCCTGTATGGTGGATTGTTGTTGTTATGTCCCCTGTATGGTGGGTTGTTGTTGCTATGTCCCCTGCATGGTGGGTGGTTGTTATGTCCACCTACTGATATTTCTGGCATTTTCTCTATTGATCTCAATTTGTTTTTACTGTAGAGATCTTATTGTTGTACACATCCTTGTTTGACTCTGTGTAGAGAAGATAGACCAGGCGGAGGACCGCACCCTAGCCTTGTGTAGAGAAGATAGACCAGGCGGAGGACCACACCCTAGCCTTGTGTAGAGAAGATAGATCAGGCGGAGGACCACACGCTAGCCTTGTGTAGAGAAGATAGATCAGGCGGAGGACCGCACCCTAGCCTTGTGTAGAGAAGATAGACCAGGCGGAGGACCACACGCTAGCCTTGTGTAGAGAAGATAGATCAGGCGGAGGACCACACCCTAGCCTTGTGTAGAGAAGATAGATCAGGCGGAGGACCACACGCTAGCCTTGTGTAGAGAGGATAGACCAGGCGGAGGGCCACCCCCTAGCCTTGTGTAGAGAGGATAGACCAGGCGGAGGGCCACACCCTAGCCTTGTGTAGAGAGGATAGACCAGGCGGAGGGCCACACCCTAGCCTTGTGTAGAGAGGATAGACCAGGCGGAGGGCCACACCCTAGCCTTGTGATGCTTCATGTATGTTAATGACAGCTGTGGTTCGCAAGGCCATATCCAAGGTGGATGACACCTGGGGTTTACCTGACCAGGTCAATAACACCTGGGGTTTACCCGACCAGGTCAAGATCAATGACAGCTGGGGTTCACCTATCCAGGTCGATGACAGCTGCGGTTCACCTATCCAGGTCGATGACAGCTGCGGTTCACCTATCCAGGTCGAGGACAGCTGGGGTTCACCAATCCAGGTCGATGACAGCTGGGGTTCACCTATCCAGGTCGATGACAGCTGGGGTTTACCTATCCAGGTCGAGGACAGCTGGGGTTCACCTATCCAGGTCGATGACAGCTGGGGTTCACCTGGCCAGATAAGTGTTTCTGAAATGTGTTTGGCAATGATTAGTTATTTTTATACATTGACCAGGAGCTAATTTCATACATTGACCAGGAGCTAATTTCATGGATGAAATAGACAATTAGCCTTTATTAATCCTCAGCCTTCAAAAGCAAGTGAACAAATGTAATTATATTGTTAATACATGAGTTAATGTACATTTTGCTTGTTATTGATCACGATATTAATTGATTTGTTTGCTGTCTTGACCACTTCTGTTTGACTTATCAAGTCAGTGTTTGTAAGTCAGAGCTGATTTGACTACTTCTGTTTGACTTATCAAGTCAGTGTTTGTAAGTCAGAGCTGACTTGACCACTTCTGTTTGACTTATCAAGTCAATGTTTGTAAGTCAGAGCTGACTTGACCACTTCTGTTTGACTTATCAAGTCAATGTTTGTAAGTCAGAGTTGACTTGACCATTTCATATTTCCAGATACATTTATTGATTGATTAGCAGTGCCAGATGTGAAGCTGTCTAGTGACAACCACAGATAGGCAATCTGGTCATGAGGCGTGATCAGGTCAACTAGTTGGCTCATGGCACCCAATGGTTGTCAGTCTGTGACTGGGTGAGCATATCAGGGCCCAATCTGAACCCACATTTGAATTGCATGATGGTCATCTAATCCATTCTGTTGTTTGAGAGCAGAATAATGATGTATTTATTAATGAACTGTGTGTACTTAATTGTTTTATACCTGTGTCAGAACATGGAGTTGAATTTGTTTGTGTGTTGTATGTCCGTGTCAGAATGTAAATTGACCTGACATTGTTTCTTCACTGTGTATTTTGTTTGAGAGTTATGGACTGGACACAAACATAAGTTCTATGGCCATAGCGTCAACATTGAATCAAGGCTGTTGCTATGCTGGTTTCCACAGGAAATGTGTTGTCCTCTTACAGCCGTCACAGACTGGATTTTAGGGAGATAATCACAATAAGAGTTGGCAGTGTATGAATTTTCATGGGTTGTCCCCCTCCGATGAACATTGAATAGAGAAGATGCCGGCCTTGTTTCTGTTGGTGTCAGTCCATGCTTTCTCGGTCTTTCTCGTCTTTTCTTGCCATCAGCCTTGCTCTGTAGCAAGACTTTCTCTCATTCTGTTTTGTATATAGAAGACACATTGCATCAGTTAATATAGAATTGGAGTGCAAGTGTTTTCATTCAGATCAAATGTTCCTGTGTAGGGTATTGCATGTGCTGTAGTGCTTTTGTGTGGGAGGCCATGCTTTTGTGTGGGAGGCAGTGCTTCTGTTTTATTTCAGCCTAACCTTTAAGAGGGGAACATGGACACCTCTGACAGAAGAGTACCTCTATTTCAGTAGTGGATCGATGAATTAACTAGAGGGGGGTGGTGGAGACAGTGGTAAGTAGGCTCTTAAGCTTGGTAAGGAGAGAGAGACAAGTGTTTCCTGGGAGGGGGAGGGAGGGAATGATTGGTAAGGAGAGAGAGACAAGTGTTTCCTGGGAGGGGGGAGGGAGGGAATGATTGGTAAGGAGAGAGAGAGACAAGTGTTTCCTGGGAGGGGGGAGGGAATGATTGCTAAGGTTGGTAAGGAGAGAGACAAGTGTTTCCTGGGAGGGGGGAGGGAGGGAATGATTGGTAAGGAGAGAGAGAGACAAGTGTTTCCTGGGAGGAGGGAGGGAATGATTGGTAAGGAGAGAGACAAGGGGGGTTGGGCTGATCAAGTGCTGCCTTGGTGGGGGGGGGGGGGGGGTGTGTCTGAGCTTGGACTTCAGATTTGTGAGGCTAGGCTACTAGTTTTTTCATATTAACAGCTGGGTAAACTAGAGCATTCTATAAGATAGTCTCGAGTGGCAGCTGCTCTGCTAGTGCTAGAGCCACGTTTATCTAGGGGTGGTTTCATTGCTGGCTTAGTCAGGCAAATATCTCAGTTCAAGCATTCTTGGTGGTGTCTTGGGTGTAATTCTGGTTCTACATGGGGCAAACAACCATCAACTTAAACACGCCATGATTTTCAATTGTCCAATATGGATAGTCTTGGATTGTCCAATATGGATAGTCTTGGATTGTCCAATATGGATAGTCTTGGATTGTCCATTATAGTTAGTCTTTAATTGTCCAATATAGATTATCTTGGATTGTCCAATATAGATTATCTTGGATTGTCCAATATAGATTATCTTGGATTGTCCAATATATATTATCTTGGATTGTCCATAGTTTGTCCCAGTTGCCAAAATCAGACGCCACTGATTGGTAATCCCTTGTTGTTGTTTGTCTTGGATTCTCTAGTGAACACAAATTTTGGTCTGAAATTGGGCAAGTATCACATTTAAATGCCCATAACTTGTCTCCTCGTGTCGGTCATGGGGCCCTTGTCTCGTGTCAGTCATGGGGCCCTTGTCTCCATATGTAAGTCTTGGGGCCCTTAACTTGTCTCCTCATGTCAGTCCTATGGCCCTTAACTTGTCTCCTCATGTCAGTCCTGGGGCCCTTAACTTGTCTCGTGTCAGTCCTGTGGCCCTTAACTTGTCTCGTGTCAGTCCTGTGGCCCTTAACTTGTCTCATGTCAGTCCTGTGACCCTTAACTTGTTTTCTCATGTCAGTCATGTGGCCGATAACTTGTCTCATGTCAGTCCTGTGCCCTTAACTTGTCTCCTCATGTCAGTCCTGTAGCCCTTAACTTATCTCCTCGTGTCAGTCCTGTGGCCCTTAACTTGTCTCCTCGTGTCAGTCCTGTGGCCCTTAACTTGTCTCGTGTCAGTCCTGTGGCACTTAACTTGTCTCGTGTCAGTCCTGTGGCCCTTAACTTGTCTCCTTGTGTCAGTCCTGTGGCCCTTAACTTGTCTCCTCGTGTCAGTCCTGTGGCCCTTAACTTGTCTCGTGTCAGTCCTAGGGCCCAAAAATTGTCTATGCAAGTTGTAGAATATGACTCGGAAGGGTTGAGTCTGTCAGCTTCATCATGCCAGAAACGAGGAGGTCATGATGCTTGTTGGAGTTTGTTGGTCTGTGTCTGTGGTGTGGTGTGTTGTATGTGATCTGTGGTGAGGTGTATGTCTGTGATGTGTTGTCTGTATATGTATGTGATCTGTGTCTGTGGTGTATGTCTGTGATGTGTTGTCTGTGTCTGTAGTATATGTCTGTGATGTGTTGTCTGTGTCTGTAGTGTATGTCTGTGATGTATTGTCTGAAATGTATTGTCTGAAATGTGTTGTCTGTGATGTGTTGTCTGTGTATGTATGTGATGTATTGTCTGTGGTGTATGTCTGTGATGTGTTGTCTGTAGTGTATGTCTGTGATGTGTTTTCTGTGTCTGTCTTATTACTTGTCAGTTTGTTTCTCCTACTGACTTACGTTAACATCTTTTACTGGTTTAGAAGACCCTGCTGAGTCTATTCAACTTGCATGTGGTTAATGTCATCCTAAATCTGACAAGCAGTGCTGGGGCTGATTCTCATGACAATATTTGGTTCCATGGACAAGATAGCTTATTGTTGACGGAGGGAGGCATTTTGTATACAAGTTATTGATTGCGTTGTCATCTTGCCTAGATTTCATTCATTCTTTATCAAGCGTCTGTGTTGTTTTCAGAGTAAAGAAAGATTGAATAAACAATCAGAGTTGTTGAGTTTTTGAATGTGAAGAGACAAGACAAGCTGAGACATGTACATTCAATCTTCTTCTTCTTCTTCTTCTTCTTCTTCTTCTTCGTTCGTTCTCAATCTCCCACTACCAAATCCTGAAAGGGCTTAAGTAGCAGAATGTAGTCCAGAGAACGGAATGCGTTATGTCGTAGTTTACAGCTTGGGTGCGATATGTGCACCTTTCGGTCCAACACATCTGACTTCAGCAAGCATTTTTTGAGTACTGGGTTAGCATTCCCTCTTCGATCCCTTCTCCTTAGCCAGTCTGCCCTGCTGCAGCCTGTTATCCAGGATCACCACATGGAGATGTAGAAGGGTCTTGGCAGCTATGGTTCGCTGGCCCTGACGCTAGCAGTCAGCTATGGGTCGCTGACCGCTGCAGCATCTTATACATTCAATCAAATTTGATGGAGCCAGAGTTCTTGTGAGACATGTCCATTATTTAAAATTTGTAGGAGTACGTAAGACAAAGTACCTCACAGCGAGAGGCCGTACACTTCCTAGCAGCATAGTATGGTCTGGACCCTATTTGGTTCACCCACTTGTGCCTAACTCCCCCCCCCCCCCCCCCCCCCCCCCCGGAAACAGCTTTGCTGACCAGCGTCCAGGCTGTCTTTGGCTGTGGAACGTATAGACATGGGTTAGAAATGAGCTCACGAAGGAGACTCCAGCTATGACTCACAATTCCAGTTAACAGTTCTCAAACATTTGGAACATGTCCCTTTGATGCCCGTGTTACATCTGTATCGAACAATTTTGTTCTTGAAAGCTCTTATGATACACCTCCCTTTCCATACTCATGTGCCTTTGGGATACTAAACCTACCACTTTGTCACGAGCCGCTGCCTTTGATCGTAGAAGGGCCACCATTTCTCCAACAAGCACTAATGCAATAGCCCTGGAGAACAGTCAGACAGCCTTCTAGATCAACTATCAATTCATACCAAGGCAAATGTTCTCACTCACATGTGATATCTCGTACCCAGACAGGGATGAAGATGCTGAGCTGCAGTGGTCAGCGACCCATAGCTGACTGCTAGCGTCAGGGCCAGCGAACCATAGCTGCCAAGACCCTTCTACACCTCCACGCGGTGATCCTGGATAACAGGCTGCAAAAGGGCACATCTCATGGAAATATAGAACAATGTGACACGCCACATGGATATATAGAACAACGGAGCACGTCTCATCATAACCATGGATGAGTCTGGGAGAATACTAGAGATTGACATGGGTGAGTCTGAGAGAATACTAGATAGTCATGGATGAGTCTGAGAGAATACTAGATAGTCATGGATGAGTCTGAGAGAATACTAGATAGTCATGGATGAGTCTGAGAGAATACTAGATAGTCATGGATGAGTCTGAGAGAATACTAGATAGTCATGGATGAGTCTGAGAGAATACTAGATAGTCATGGATGAGTCTGAGAGAATACTAGATAGTCATGGATGAGTCTGAGAGAATACTAGATAGTCATGGATGAGTCTGGGAGAATACTAGATATTGACATGGATGAGTCTGAGAGAATGCTAGAGATTGACATGGATGAGCTTGGGAGAATACTAGATATTGACATGGATGAGTCTGGGAGAATACTAGATATTGACATGGATGAGTCTGAGAGAATGCTAGAGATTGACATGGATGAGCTTGGGAGAATACTAGATATTGACATGGATGAGTCTGGGAGAATACTAGATATTGACATGGATGAGTCTGAGAGAATACTAGATATTGACATGGATGAGTCTGGGAGAATGCTAGAGATTGACATGGATGAGCTTGGGAGAATACTAGATATTGACAGGGATGAGTCTGAGAGAATACTAGATATTGACATGGATGAGTCTGGGAGAATACTAGATATTGACATGGATGAGTCTGAGAGAATGCTAGAGATTGACATGGATGAGTCTGGAAGAATACTAGATATTGACATGGATGAGTCTGAGAGAATGCTAGAGATTGACATGGATGAGTCTGGGAGAATGCTAGAGATTGACATGGATGAGTCTGGGAGAATGCTAGTGTGTCCAAGAGTTGCTGGGTACTGTTTCTTGAGCTCCTGTAGAACGTAGATTTTTTTGTTCTGTTGTCGACTGCTCACTTTTCTTCGTTAAACCTGGAACCTCCAAGATTATTTTAGACTGGTCATGGCTCCGTGTCCAGGATTCTGGAATGAGTGCTTCGCACTTTTTGGTTTCAGCTTCAAGGATGTATGCGTGTTTTCTGTGGATTTCTCTGTTCAAATGTTTGGGTACTTTCCTTAGTAGTCTGTTTTTGGTTCTCTTGGAACTTCTGCTGTAGAGGAGGATCAGGTAACTTCTTTAGTTTTTCAAACTGAGTAAGGAATTTATATTTTCTCATTAATTCAAGGGGCTCAATATTTGCTGTTTTTCCAAGATCTGTAATTGGAGTGCTACTAACTGATCAACAGGTGTGTGGCAAATATACTTTGTGACAGAAAGGCCATATTAGAATGGGATGAGTACTAGGCGGGATTTATGACAAGAGAGAGAGAGAGTCAATAAGATGTAGCCCTACATCTGGCATCCAAATTCCCTTAGCCAGACTCTGTAGGGTGTAACGTGGCACCTCAGAAACTGATGTACCATGGATACCAGGAGGCTCGTCCCCAAACGGTTCAGAATCCTTTTAGTTCCACAGCGGAGACTGAATGGACAGACATTTCAGACCGACACCAGCCAGTCACACCAATGACGGAAGATCACAAGACTCAAAAGATTAGATTGTTTAGTTCTAGATGATATTGTCAAATAATAGAAGAGAGAACCTGAGCACAGATCCGGATCTCCCATCAGAGAGAGAGCGAGAGCGAGAGAGAACCTGAGCACAGATCCAGAGATCCCATCAGAGAGAGAGAGAGAGAGAACCTGAGCACAGATCCGGAGATCCCATCAGAGAAAGAGGGAGAGAGAGAGAATGCTGGGGCTGTTACAGCTGCCGTTAGCATCAGGTGAGGCATACAAACCCAGACCCCATCTCATCCATGTCTAGGTCAGGCATTCTGTCCAAGACCCCTTCTCATCCCAGGGTCAGATGGAACATGCTGTCTAAGACCCCTTCTCATGCTGGGGTCAGATGGAACATGCTGTCCAAGACCCCTTCTCATGCTGGGGTCAGATGGAACATGCTGTCCAAGACCCCTTCTCATTCTGGGGTCAGATGGAACATGCTGTCCAAGACCCCTTCTCATGCTGGGGTCAGATGGAACATGCTGTCCAAGACCCCTTCTCATGCTGGGGTCAGATGAGGTATACACATCAAGACACAATCTCGCGTCAAGGTCGGGGGGAGGGTGTACTGACCAAGACACCACCTGACGTTTCCTGTACACTCGGTGAACCATGTTGTATTGCATCAGCCTGCCAACGAGGTAGAGCTCGACACAGTCGCCCTCGTAGTTGTGAGCTTACGAAGAACCCTCGAATTGCACTACAGCCGGGATAACAACAATTCACCTTCTTCTGTACGCACCTGACATACAAGAGAACTGTGTCTGAAGACCGAGCCGCCTGACTGATAGGCCAGAAATAGAACTGTGCCTGAAGGCCGAGCCGCCCGACGTGATGGGCCTGAAGGCCGAGCCGCCCGACGTGATGTGCCTGAAGGCCGAGCCGCCCGACGTGATGGGCCTGAAGGCCGAGCCGCCCGACGTGATGGGCCAGAAATAACCAGCTTGTGATTAAGCCATTGCAGGTTTCCGTTTCTTATCGTGGGAGGTAACAGGAACAGCGCAGATACGGTCCGGTGAGCCCCGGTTAATTGGCGTACAGGTGAACTACATACCCAGGTGTTGTATTACGGGCAGGTAAGTGTGTTTACAGGCAGATATGTTCATTTACCTGGCCTAAACCATGCGGCGTGGAAGGTGCTGTATTGTCGTCAGTCCATCAACTCAGTGACAGCGCGTGCCAGCTCTGGAGGTTACAGTGCGTGTCATTTGAGAACTGCCCACATTTGTATGGGCCGTCTTCCCAGGCATTGTTTGAAGGTAAGGCTTTTAGTTTCTACTTGGTGTGAGAAATAATTGGCTTTCTGTGTAGGCCTAGAGAAGGCCTACTTGGGTTGAGCCATAACCGTATGTTAACTTAGGCGTACTTCTTAATGCAGTGTTCGTTTGAAGTCTACTACCGCACTGTCGAGTTTTTTTAGTCTAATACCCCACTGTCGAGTTTGGAGTGTTATACCGCACTGTCGAGTGTTTTAGTCTAATACCCCACTGTCGAGTTTGGCGTCTAATACCGCACTGTCGATGGAAGGTACCGATCGACATAATGTATATAGATGAATCGTGGATAAATGCTCACCAAACAAATGATGGCCATCACTGGTCGGAAATAAGAAGGGAAATTCTAGCAAGGGTCAGCACATTGTAGTTTTTGGTACTTGATTTTTCTGGTTTGTACAACGAATTTTTCGTGATCATCTAGCCACATCAACTAGTCACGTGATCATCTAGTCACATCATCTAGTCACGTGATATTCTTGTCACATCATCTAGTACGTGATCATCTAGTCACGTGATCATCTAGTCACATCACCAGCTAGTCACATGATCATCTAGTCACGTCATCATCTTGTCACATAATCTATCACGTCATCCTCTAGTCACATTGTCTAGTCACGTCATCATCTAGCCACGTAATCATATAGTCACGGGAAGATCTCAGGACCAAGCTCGCCCAGGAAAAGGCCGCTATACAAAAACGCACAACACGATGTGAGAGCAAAAGAAAATGTAACTTGACATATACTCACGGAGACAAGTAACTTGACATATACTTATGGAGACAAGTAACTTGACATAGACTCATGGAGATAAGTAACTTGACATATACTCATGTAGCCAAGTTCCCTTCTGTGCCAATGTAAAATTATATCACAAAAACGGCTCTGTGCAAAAACTACGTTTCCTGTGAACTCGCTAAACATGAAATCTTAAGGTGGTAAAAAATCAAATCAGTTCATCTCGTTACTCATCAAGTCTCTGGGGCACACTTGAAGACACTCCCACATCCCACGCCATCTCTGTCTGTCCGCTGCCGCCAGTCGTACTTCACCGGGACGAAGGTTTGACTAGTCAGTGATGTTGTCTGTCCATCTCTTCGTCTGTCCATCTCGACCCAGTCCTCTCTTTCCTGGTACGGAACCATGCAGTATCAAATTTGTAATTCCGCTGGACCTCGTGACGTGCCCATACCAAACCACCTTTCACCTTTTGATAGCCGTGAACAGATCATCAAATGGACCAATTGCATGTTCCATTCTCCGCCGTATTTCTACGTTCGTCACACGATCCTTATATGTCACATGTAAGAGTCTTCTAAAGCACCTCATTTCCATTGCATTTTTTCTGTACTGGATATCCACAGTAATGGTCCAAGTCTGACAGGCATACACAAATATTAAGAGCACCAATGGTCCAAGTCTGACAGGCATACACAAATATTAAGAGCACCAATGGTCCAAGTCTGACAGGCATACACAAATATTAAGAGCACCAGTGAGCGCATTAGGCTAACCTTTATGCTGAGGGTGAGCCGTCTATCCTGCCATATGGGTCCCAAACGGGTAAGCGCCGCTGTTTTCTGTGCTACTCTGGCAACTACCTCAGGCTGCGAGCCCTCGTCAGTGATCTCAGATACTTAACCGGTGTACAACTTCGAGTTAATGACCATTTACTTTTATCAGTATCGTAGCGCAGTGGTCAGCGCGCTGGCTTCGCACCTGAGTGGTCCTGGGTTCATTCCCCAGTTGAAGCGGTAATGTTTTTTTCAAACCGCAATGGCTCCCGGGTCGACCCAGCCTTAAATGGGTACCGGTTCAGTCCGGGAAGTAAAAGCGGCGAGGGAGAGGAGATGGCTACCGCCCTCACATAGCCAAGCCTTTGAAATGTGAGATCGCTAACACCTCACACCCCTAAGGCAGTAATGCTATGGGTTACTTTACTTTTTTTTACAGATGTAAACTCTTCAGCTTTATTTTCTCTGCATTCATCTCCATGCCATAGCTCTGTGCCGCTCTGTTCAATCTACTAATCAGCTCATGGAGTTTCGTTTCCGTGCCTGCCAGTCCATCTATATCATCTGCAAATCGTAATTTTGTAATCGTCTTGTCACCTATTCTGACCGTACCAACATGTCCGTCTAGGGCCGTCTCCATTATTCTTTCCAAGAATACATTGAAGAGTGTTGGAGAGAGTATACAACCTTGTCTCACCCCAACAGACATTGAAGAGTGTTGGAGAGAGTATACAACCTTGTCTCACCCCAACAGACATTGAAGAGTGTTGGAGAGAGTATACAGCCTTGTCTCACCCCAACAGACATTGAAGAGTGTTGGAGAGAGTATACAACCTTGTCTCACGCCATCAGACGAGCGGAACCACTGGCCCAGTATTTACTAAACTGCTTGCACAGGACGACTGTTATAAGTATAGTAGTGTTTGAGAAAATTGAGCGAGAATGTGTTCAACAATTGTGGAACCAACTATAGAGCTATCGCTTACTTCAGATGACTCTCCCTATCTCATGTTATTAGAGCGACCAGCTATCGCTTACTTCATATGACTCTCTCATCTCATGTTATTAGAGCGACCAGATATCGCTTACTTCAGACGACTCTCCCCATCTCATGTTATTAGAGCGACCAGCTATCGCTTACTTCAGATGACTCTCTCATCTCATATTATTAGAGCGACCAGCTATTTGAAAGTATTGGCCTCGTTTTCAATTGCCTCTTTAACATTGATGTTGTGTTGTGTTGTGTTGGTTGAATCATGTTTCTCCCAGATGGATATCACCTCTGTCTTTTGATAAATTAGACCATAGCAACTTTTTTCTTCAAAATACAACCACCTGAAAGAACAAAAGGGCACATCTACAAGAACAAGAGGGCACAGCTACAAGAACAAGAGGGCACAGCTACAAGAACAAGAGGGCACAGCTACAAGAACAAGAGGGCACAGCTACAAGAACAAGAGGGCACAGCTACAAGAACAAGAGGGCACAGCTACAAGAACAAGAGGGCACAGCTACAAATTAACTAAAGATACGTCCAGATTAGATATTAGGAAATTGATTTTTTTAGTAAGAGATTGACGCATGCTTTAAATGCATTGTCACAGGAAATAGTGGAGGCAGGTTCAATTAGTGCATTCAAGAATAGAATGCATGCGCATAGTTTTTATGCCAAGGAAATGCAAAAGAAAGTGGTTGTATACAGAATGTGCAGAGTCTTCTAAACCAGAATAAAGAAGTTAAGTTTTTGTAATTCAAATCAACATTTAAAGATTGATCACCTCGCATCAGCCATTGTCTGTCGTAACTGACAGCGTGCTCTGAAGACGGTCTGATCACACACACTGTGTAGGTTATGTCGACACACCCATATTCCTGGCAGGGCCTAATCTCTGTGTAACTCCGTGTGTTTGTATTGTACACAGTAAACTGATCACGTGACACACATCCTTGCTGGTTACGGCTTGATCTAATCACTTGACAGCACACTTCCGTGTCTGATTGAGAGGATTAGAATGCTCTGAATGATTGTTGATGTTGGTTGGTACAGCACGTGCTTATATTATCAATATCGTTATCTAACATTTTCATCTGCCTGTTTCTTGTCTCATCAATAGTTAGATCGTCAACATTACTCTTAACTGATTTTCTCTGATTTACTGTTTAAATCTTGGCTGGTCGCTATATCCTACCTTACCTAACTACACACAAGCCCCTACCCTACCTCCCAACACCCACCCCACCCTACCTCCCTACCCCCATCTTCCTCTGTTTGACAGTTGGAGTGTTCACCCATTTGTCCATGCCGTGCGGCAGCAGCACAACGTGGTCATTGTTCAGTTCATCATGTCATGTTGTGTGGCTGTTTATAAGTCTGTGCGTGACTGTATGTTTGTATGTGTTTGAGTACGTTTGTATGTGTTTGAGTGTACGTTTGTATGTGCTTGATTGTACTTTGTATGTGTTTGAGTGTACGTTTGTATGTGTTTGAGTGTACGTTTGTATGTGTTTGAGTGTACGTTTGTATGTGTTTGAGTGTACGTTTGTATGTGTTTGAGTGTACGTTTGTATGTGTTTGAGTGTACGTTTGTATGTGTTTGAGTGTACGTTTGTATGTGCTTGAGTGTACGTTTGTATGTGCTTGATTGTACGTTTGTATGTGTTTGAGTGTACGTTTGTATGTGTTTGAGTGTACGTTTGTATGTGTTTGAGTGTACGTTTGTATGTGTTTGAGTGTACGTGTGTATGTGTTTGAGTGTACGTGTGTATGTTTGTGCTTGATTGTGTGTATGCTTGTATGTGTTTTAGGGTATATGTGTATCAACGTTTGTATGTGTGAGTGTGTTTGTGTGTGAGTGTGTTTCTATCCTCTTGATGACGTACATGGATTACAAACAAAACCAAAACGTACGTTATCTGACGCAAGTCAGTAAAAAAGTCACAGACGGCTATTAAAAACAATTATGATACACTAACACGAAAACCATTTATAACTGCCCTGACTGTCGGTGCCCACCATTTATAACTGCCCTGACTGTCGGTGCCCACCATTTATAACTGCCCTGACTGTAGGTGCCCACCATTTATAACTGCCCTGACTGTCGGTGCCCACCATTTATAACTGCCCTGAATGTCGGTGCCCACCATTTATAACTGCCCTGACTGTAGGTGCCCACCATTTATAACTGCCCTGGCTGTAGGTGCCCACCATTTATAACCGCCCTGACTGTCGGTGCCCACCATTTATAACTGCCCTGACTGTCGGTGCCCAGAGCACCACCTCAGACATATTGTTGTATTAGCTTTAATTTAATCCAGACTGTGCTGATGAAGGTATACAAGGTCCTTCAGGCGGTTGACTCTGTTGATCAGCTAGTAGCCCGAGTCAATGCTGTCTTATGTTGATCAACTAGTAGCCCGAGTCAATGCTGTCTTATGTTGATCAGCTAGTAGCCCGAGTCAATGCTGTCTTATGTTGATCAGCCAGTAGCCCGAGTCAATGCTGTCTTATGTTGATCAGCTAGTAGCCCGAGTCAATGCTGTCTTATGTTGATCAACTAGTAGCCCGAGTCAATGCTGTCTTATGTTGATCAGCTAGTAGCCCGAGTCAATGCTGTCTTATGTTGATCAGCTAGTAGCCCGAGTCAATGCTGTCTTATGTTGATCAGCTAGTAGCCCGAGTCAATGCTGTCTTATGTTGATCAGCCAGTAGCCCGAGTCAATGCTGTCTTATGTTGATCAACTAGTAGCCCGAGTCAATGCTGTCTTATGTTGATCAGCTAGTAGCCCGAGTCAATGTTGTGTCTTATGTTGATCAGCCAGTAGCCCGAGTCAATGTTGTGCGTGTATCACTTGTTAATCTGACAAGCTACTGACACTGAAACATTTTCACTTAGCTTATTTCTTGTCATCCATGTCACTCCCACCCTCTTCCATCCCCCACCCCTGTTTGCGTCTCTATCATAGCCATATAGGCTGGCCCAGTGCTTCGGACAATCTTTGACAACAGTCTCCAACTGACTACAGTAAACATGTCCCACCCCAGCTCGAGCTGCTAATCGAAACCCGACTGAATGCACGACGTGCATGACCTTAGTTTGAACTGTCCCCACCTGTACCTACCTGCCCCCACCTGTACCCACCTATCCGCAGCTGTCCCCACCTGTACCTACCTGCCCCCACCTGTACCAGCCTGTACCTACCTGCCCCCACCTGTACCAGCCTGTACCTACCTGCCCCCACCTGTACCAGCCTGTACCTACCTGCCCCCACCTGTACCAGCCTGTACCTACCTGCCCCCACCTATCTGCAGCTGTCCCCACCTGTACCTACCTGCCCCTACCTGTACCCACCTATCCGCAGCTGTCCCCACCTGTACCAGCCTGTACCTACCTGCCCCCACCTGTACCCACCTATCCGCAGCTGTCCCCACCTGTACCTACCTGTACCCACCTATCCGCAGCTGTCCCCACCTGTACCAGCCTGTACCTACCTGCCCCCACCTGTCCCCACCTGTACCTACCTGCCCCCACCTGTACCCACCTGTACCTACCTGCCCCCACCTGTACCCACCTGTCCCCACCTGTACCCACCTGTCCCAGCCTGTACCTACCTGCCCCGACCTGTACCTACCTGCCCCCACCTGTAGCCACCTGTCCGCACCTGCCCCCATCTGTTCTGAAATATCCTTTTATTGTCTAAGCTAATTTAATCTCTCCGAGACAAGCTGATAGTCACAGCTCCTATGCTCCCCGCGTGTCTTTTCACTTACAATGTTCCTGACACGTGAAACTTACTCGGGCAGAACTGCATGGCATACTCAGACTATGGTGTAAGAGGAACTGTAGGCTACACAATCGTCCAAATAAATGGGCAGGTCAACATTTGATGACTTGGCGTGTGCTCCACTGGGAGCCGACAATGTTTAGACGACGTGCTTGTTGCGCCAGGAAGGTCCTGGCTGGAATATTGGTTAAAACTAGTCTGCCTGATGTGTATTCAAGGCGGGGTCACGGCCACGGGAAAGCTGCAGGTCACAGCCTCCATGTTGTCTCTGAGAAGGCGATACAAACAAGACAGGTACTGCTGGCAGCTTCGCTTGACTGCAATCTGAACCGGCTCTAGATCGTGGATACAAACACATTGACTTTGTCGCTAGGTCTTGAAACTTTGTGACATGTTTAGCGACAAATTGAAACACTCCAATTAGAACATGAATGTGAAACTCGTGGACTACGGCTGGCTTAATGAAATCAAAAACAGTGCATTGATTGTGCAGCATATAGAATTATATTTATTGTGCAGCATATAGAATTATATTTATTGTGCAAAATATAGAATTATATTTATTGTGTAAAATATAGAATTATATTTATTGTGCAAAATATAGAATTATATTTATTGTACAAAATATAGAATTAAATTTATTGTACAAAAAATTAGAAATGGATTTAATTTGTAATATGTAGATATTAAAAAAGAAAATCTGAATAGGCAAGCAAGTAATATGAAGTGGCCGAATCAAGTAACTGCCAATTAACGCCAGAGAAGGGGGGGGGGGGAGGAGGAGGAGCTTGAAAGGAGAGAGGGTATGAAGGGTGTGAGCAAACAGTGTAGCCCTACCAAAAAAACGGGAAACACATTTTTAGCTGCCATCGGGGCTGTTTGATTTCATCATTTGGCAGATGCCCTAATAAATTCTTTGACCTATGATCTGATTTTTCTCTCCTCTTGCCCCCATACCTCAAATCTCCCTACCACACCAATCTCCCTACTCCAATCCAACCAATCTCCCTACCCCCGCCCCTCCAATCTCCCTACCCCGCTCTTCCAATCTCCCTACTCCAATCCCACCAATCTCCCTACCCCAACAATCTCCCTACCCCCACACCTCCAATCTCTCCACCCCACCAATCTCCCTACCCACACCCCACTAATCTCTCTACCCCTGCCCCTCCAATCTCCCTACCCCCGCCCCTCCAATCTCCCTACTCTAATCCCACCAATCTCCCTACCCCCGCCCCTCCAATCTCCCTACCCCGCCCTTCCAATCTCCCTACTCCAATCCCACCTATCTCCCTACCCCAACAATCTCCATACCCACACCTCCAATCTCTCCACCCCACCAATCTCATTACCCACACGCCACTAATCTCTCTACCCCTGCCCCCCCAATCTCCCTACCCACACCCCCCAAAATCTCCCTACCCCTGCCCCTCCAATCTCCCTTCCGCTGCCCCTCCAATCTCCCTACCCACATACCACCAATCTCCCTGCCCCTCCAATCTCCCTACCCATACCCTTCCAATCTCCCCACACTACCAATCTTCCTACCCACACCGCACCAATCTCCCTACCCGCACCCAACCAATCTCCCTACCCACACCCATCCAATCGCCCCACCCTACCAATCTCCCTACCCACACCCAACCAATCTCCATACCCGCACCCCACCAATCTCCTAACCCACACACCACCAATCTCCCTATCTGCACCCAACCAATCTCCCTACCCACACCCCACAAAATCTCCCTACTCGCACCCCACCAATCTCCCTACCCACGCCCCTCCAATGTCCGTACCAACATCCCACCAATCTCCCTACCCCCGCCCCTCTAATATAGCTACCCACTCCCCACCAATCTCCCTACCCACACACCTCCAATCTCCTCATCCCACCAATCTCCCTACCCACACCACACCAATCTCCCTTCCCCCATCCCTCCATCTGAATAAGAAAACTAACAGAAATATTGTCCACACAAATCTCAGGAGGGTCAACTCGTCGTCGGTGGCATTTGTCCACCAGCTGGTAGAGTGGGTTTCTGGTTGGATGCAACTAATGGGGGTTGCTGGTTTGATGCAGCTAATGTGGGTTGCTGGTTGGATGCAACCAATGTGGATTGCTTGGATGCAACTAATGTGGATTGCTTGGATGCAACTAATGTGGATTGCTTGGATGCAACTAATGGAAAGTATCATTTTAAAACAGCTATGATTCAAGGACAAGCAATTTGTCAGACCAGGAAGTTAATTGAACTGTAACAGCGGGTCATTGGAATTATGATACAAGTTGAGAATGAGTTGCTATAGCAACCACACAGAGTTAGAGGAAGAGAACAAAGCAAATTGATCTTTATTTGAATGCGACTCGTGAGCCGTTCAGTTGGTCTTCATAGGACCCACGATCCCAAAAATGTGTCCTCATGTGGCCATCGGTGTATTTTGAGTTTGTGCCCCTTGCACGAGAGTACACTCCAGCGAACTATAAGTTCTCCTGATCGATTTAACGACATGTTACAAATCCTCTAGCGACAAATGGTTTCCTCAACTGGCAACCCTGTTATGAATAACAGGTCGTTTGTGTGTTCCAATTTGCTCCACAATAAATATAGGAATTCAGTTTCCTGTTTTCTAGAATATTCATATTTCTCTTCCTGCTGGCATTCCCTAGTCGATCTCAAGTCTCAACCAAACTACACATGTGTAGATATAATGGCACTCAAGTCTCACCCAAACTACACATGTGTAGGTATAGTGGCACTCAAGTCTCGCCCAAACTACACATGTGTAGATATAGTGACACTCAAGTCTCGCCCAAACTACACATGTGTAGGTATAGTGGCACTCAAGTCTCTACCAAGCTACACATGTGTAGGTATAGTGGCACTCAAGTCTCTCCCAAACTACACATGTGTAGGTATAGTGGCACTCAAGTATCGCCCAAACTACAGATGTGTAGGTATAGTGGCACTAAAGTCTCGCCCACACTACACATGTGTAGGTATAGTGGCACTCAAGTCTCGCCCAAACTACACATGTGTAGGTATAGTGGCACTCAAGTCTCGCCCAAACTACACATGTGTAGGTATAGTGGCACTCAAGTCTCGCCCACACTACACATGTGTAGGTATAGTGGCACTCAAGTCTCGCCCAAACTACACATGTGTAGGTATAGTGGCACTCAAGTCTCGCCCACACTACACATGTGTAGGTATAGTGGCACTAAAGTCTCTACCAAGCTACACATGTGTAGGTATAGTGGCACTCAAGTCTCGCCCACACTACACATGTGTAGGTATAGTGGCACTAAAGTCTCGCCCAAACTACACATGTGTAGGTATAGTGGCACTCAAGTCTCGCCCAAACTACACATGTGTAAGTATAGTGGCACTCAAGTCTCGCCCAAACTACACATGTGTAGGTATAGTGGCATCAAATATTCACAATTCGGTATAAACGTTCACAATCTGTCAGTCGGCAAGCGTCCTTCTGTGTCAGCTGGCGACCAAATGTCTGGTTTGATCGAGCTGTTCACGACCGGCGACTGTATGTCTGGTTTGATCGAGCTGTTCACGACCGGCGACTGTATGTCTGGTTTGGTCGAGCTGTTCACGACCAGCGACTGTATGTCTGGTTTGATCGAGCTGTTCACGACCGGCGACTGTATGTCTGGTTTGATCGAGCTGTTCACGACCGGCGACTGTATGTCTGGTTTGGTCGAGCTGTTCACGACCAGCGACTGTATGTCTGGTTTGATCGAGCTGTTCACGACCGGCGACTGTATGTCTGGTTTGATCGAGCTGTTCACGACCGGCGACTGTATGTCTGGTTTGGTCGAGCTGTTCACGACCAGCGACTGTATGTCTGGTTTGGTCGAGCTGTTCACGACCGGCGACTGTATGTCTGGTTTGTTCGAGCTGGTGGCAGTGTAAGGTATCTCGAATATTCATATAATTTAATCAAGAATGCAAGTCCATTTCCTGGCCTATAACAGTAACAAAAAAGTCACATTCAGCATGTCCCACACAGACACACACACACATACATTCACAGACAGACACACACACACATACACGCACAGACAAACACACGTACTAGCACCCATGTAGACTGTGCCATATCTGGGAAAGCCAAAAATAGACTTTCTTCCTTCGAGAAAACCAGTAGGGGCTGCCTGTTAGGACATTCACATCCTCCTTGTCGTCTATGACAAGAGCCTCTGCCTTGACTTAAGTATGTTGTTGGTCCAACTATTATTGTTCTACACTCCATGACCTGGCGTTGGGAAGGGACCTTGTCGCACATCATTACAGGCAGCTGCATCAATCAGCCGTGTGACTTGCTCATGTTCTTGTCTACCATCTATCACGGCTCTCACATCTATCACGGCTCTCACATCTATCACGGCTCTCCCAGCTCTCACATCTATCACGGCTCTCACATCTATCACGGCTCTCACATCTATCACGGCTCTCACATCTATCACGGCTCTCACATCTATCACAGCTCTCACATCTATCACGGCTCTCACATCTATCACGGCTCTCACATCTATCACGGCTCTCACATCTATCACGGCTCTCACAGCTCTCACATCTATCACGGCTCTCACATCTATCACGGCTCTCACATCTATCACGGCTCTCACATCTATCACGGCTCTCACATCTATCACAGCTCTCACATCTATCACGGCTCTCACATCTATCACGGCTCTCACATCTATCACGGCTCTCACATCTATCACAGCTCTCACGGCTCTCACATCTATCACAGCTCTCACGGCTCTCACATCTATCACGGCTCTCACGGCTCTCACATCTATCACATCTATCACAGCTCTCACAGCTCTCACATCTATCACAGCTCTCACGGCTCTCACATCTATCACAGCTCTCACGGCTCTCACATCTATCACGGCTCTCACGGCTCTCACATCTATCACATCTATCACTGCTCTCACAGCTCTCACATCTATCACAGCTCTCACGGCTCTCACATCTATCACAGCTCTCACGGCTCTCACATCTATCACGGCTCTCACGGCTCTCACATCTATCACATCTATCACAGCTCTCACGGCTCTCACATCTATCACGGCTCTCACATCTATCACGGCTCTCACATCTATCACGGCTCTCACATATATCACGGCTCTCACATCTATCACGGCTCTCACATCTATCACGGCTCTCACATCTATCACGGCTCTCACATCTATCACTGCTCTCACAGCTCTCACGGCTCTCACATACAAAATATGACCTTCTCTCTCTAATGCGGCTCCTCAGGATATCATGGTGTATGTTAAGTTGTAACTAACCGCTTCCTGGGAAGGAAAGAACAGGATCCACTCCATGTCTCCGCACGTTACAAAAAAGGTCTTCACTTACACACTACCGCCCTGTCTCCGTACACACTACCACCCTGTCTCCGTACACACTACGGCACTGTCTCCGTACACACTGCCGCCCTGTCTCCGTACACATTGCCGCCCTGTCTCCGTACACACTACCGCCCTGTCTCCGTACACACTACCGCCCTGAAGCGTTGTGTCGAGGGGTCGTGGCTTGAGATGGGTGGGTTGGAGGACGGAGGTTTCAGCTAACAGAAAGAAGTCATCTTACAGAGATAAGTCATCTTACAGAAAGAAGTCATCTTACAGAGAGAAGTCATCTTACAGAAAGAAGTAATCTTACAGAAAGAAGTCATCTTACAGAGAAGTCATCTTACAGACAGAAGTCATCTTACAGAGAGAAGTCATCTAACAGAGAGAAGTCATCTTACAGAGATAAGTCGTCTAACAGAGAGGTCATCTTACAGAGATAAGTCGTCTGAGAGGTCATCTTACAGGGAGAAGTCATCTTACAGAGAGAAGTCATCCTACATAGATAAGTCGTCTAACAGAGAGGTCATCTTACAGAGATAAGTCATCTTACAGAGATAAGTCGTCTAACAGAGAGGTCATCTAACAGAGAGAGGTCATCTTACAGAGATGTCGTCTAACAGAAAGGTCATCTAACAGAGAGAAGTAATCTTACAGAGAGAAGTCATTTTACAGAGATAAGTCATCTAAGAGAGAGGTTATCTAACAGATAGAAGTAATCGTACAGAGAGAAGTCATTTTACAGAGATAAGTCGTCTAACAGAGAGGTCATCTAACAGAGAGAAGTCATTTTACAGAGATAAGTCGTCTAACAGAGAGGTCATCTAACAGAGAGAAGTCATTTTACAGAGATAAGTCGTCTAACAGAGAGGTCATCTAATAGAGAGAAGTCATCTTACAGAGAGAAGTCATCTTACAGAGAGGAGTCATTTTACAGAGATAATGTGGGGAGGGAACACGAGCGCCGACAGGGATAATATCTACAGATAATATTTGCTCAAGAGAAGAGAGGAAGGAGGACGATATTACACAAGAGGAGAGGAATGAAGATAGTCTATTGTACAGGAGAGGAATGAAGATAGTCTATTGTACAGGAGAGGAATGAAGATAGTCTATTGTACAGGAGAGGAATGAAGATAGTCTATTGTACAGGAGAGGAATGAAGATAGTCTATTGTACAGGAGAGAAATGAAGATAGTCTATTGTACAGGAGAGGAATGAAGATAGTCTATTGTATATAGAATAGATCCAGGATTTCATGAACTCATCTGTAAGCGTTATCGCCGCACTGTTTTGTGTTAACCACGTGATAACTACACCAGAACAAGAACGTAGGAAAACACTAACAACTTATGGGAGTAATTAAACAAGATCATCCACCAATGAGTTGTTACAACATCAACAAGAAACGGAACTAATCGAAACATGTCAAACTGAATCGTACACATGGGCGGGGGGAGGAGTGTGTAAGCGAATGACGGAACCCCAGAAAACCAATTGACCCAGATTCTCAGTCTACTCTCTAAACCCACATCAACCCCACAATTCACTAAACGTGATCTATACAGATCTTGTATCACAAATTAGTGGTTAACTCGTCCAGGTCACCCGTGACGGGTCTGCCACTCTCTGGTGGACTGAAGTATGCTGCCAGACAACATCTTATCACATGGGCTAACTCGTCCAGGCTCCCGTGATGGGTCTGCCACTCTCTGGTGGACTGAAGTATGCTGCCAGACAACATCTTATCACATGAGTTCGAGTGAGCTCCTGAAGGAGGCTTCAGTTACAACTCACTCTTGGACCAAATAAGTTCCCAAACGTTTGGGATGTGTTCCTTGAGGTTCCCGTGTCCCACCTGTTCTGGGAGAGTGTGTTGCCTGAGGTGCCCTTATGCTGAACACCTTTTTCGGACAACGAAACTGTGATATTGGTCACCCAGGATTCACTAGAACCTCTTTCTGTCACGAGACTTTGATATTGGTCACCCAGTATTCACTAGAACCTCTTTCTGTCACGAGACTTTGATATTGGTCACCCAGGATTCACTAGAACCTCTTTCTGTCACGAGACTTTGATATTGGTCACCCAGGATTCTTCTTCTTCTTCTTCTTCTTCGTACGCAGTCAGACAGTAACCATTATTTTTTCGAAAAAAGCGGCGGTCATCCTGAGGCTGTCGCCGCTGCCATAGAGCTTGTCTTGCAGTTCCACTGGTGATGGCCACATCTGCTCTCTCTGATCCTCGTATGTCGGGCAGTTCTGCAGCAGATGTTCAGCGGTCATTTTACCAGTACCGCACGGGCATTCGTCGGTACCACCTATCTTCAATTTGTTGAATAGGTGGTACCTCAGTCTATTGTGGCCAGTGCGAAGTCTGAAGACAACGACCTGCTCTCTTCGGTTCAACTGGTAATAGGCATCGTTGTTGGTGTAACCAGTATGTTCGGTTTCCCATTTGGTCATGTATCTGGCTTTGAAAAGCCGTTTTGACTCTTCGTACGTCATACTAGTATCTGTTTGTGGTAGTCTTGCACCTTCTTTTGCCAGTCTGTCTGCCTCCTCGTTGCCTTGGATGTTGCAGTGTGGTGGGACCCACTGTACCATTACCCTTTTTGATGCGGACTGCTGGCACAGTTTGCAGAGTGCTGCTCTTAAGTCATTGAGCTCAGTGTTTTTCTGGCTTTTTAGCACTGTGACTACGGCGAGAGCATCTGTAAGCAGGACTATATGGCTTTCATTTTCTTTATGTGTCACAATTTCTTCCACTGCCACCCTCAGTGCCTCTGCCTCCGCTCTGAAATAGCTTGTGTACTTACCAGTAGCGAATGACAGTGTTATTTGTCTGCCATTTGGTAGGCTCAGGAATGCTCCTGCCCCTCCGTTCTGTGTAGTGTTTGTTACAGAACCGTCCGTGTATGCATGGGTCCAGTCCATGCTTGGGTAGCTTTTCGATTTAAAGCTTAGGGTAGTATCTCTCCTTTCTTTTTCAGTCTGACAGTTTTTGTTTCCAATACCTGGTATATTTTCTACCACCTCTGGAAATATATCCTGCCTCCAGGTAGGTTTTCGTACAGTAGGGTCACCCAGGATTCACTAGAATCTCTTTCTGTCACGAGACTTTGATATTGGCCACCCAGGATTCACTAGAACCTCTTTGTCACGAGACTTTGATATTGGTCACCTAGGATTCACTAGAACCTCTTTCTGTCACGAGACTTTGATATTGGTCACCCAGGATTCACTAGTACCTCTTTCTGTCACGAGACTTTGATTTTGGTCACCCAGGATTCACTAGAAGCTCTTTCTGTCACGAGAATTTGGCCACAGTCTTTTGAGTGGTATCAGGATGTGTTAACCAGTGATTGGATGCGTTTATGCACCTGTACAAGTATGTACCTATGCTAGTTAGAGCGCTCTCAGAGGTCAACCCAACCTGCGATGGAAGGACCTCACTCTGAGGGCGCGTGTGAAAAATGTGTAAGAGTGGGATTGTTGGGCAGATTAAAATAGAACAGAGTGGAGGGTAAGAAGAGAGACGTTTTCCGCCCATGAGCAGCAATGCTCCTGATAGATAGTGGGACAACCTCCCGACAAGCTCTCTTATCTGTCTTCAAGTCTCTACTGTCATAGACCCTTCTTAGCTTCGCCTAAACAAATTTGGCGCTGAACAGTAAGTCCTCTGTTCTTTTCCTGTTGACTGGTCAACAGTCAATCTTACTCAGCCACCCCCCCCCCCCACTTTTGCATCCTAGTGACTGTCATGGCTATTTGTCACTCTGTCATTCTAAATCTGACAGCCTGACGTCCGATTAATTGTCGCCTGACTCCTCCACCTGCACCCCGGGCCCTAGATACTACAACCCAAAGGGCCGGGGTATGCGCCCACCATTGTTTAGTTCAGCATTCTTCCCGACACTCCGGTCTTGGGGACAACTCGAGATGAACTTTAACTGACCTGCGTCCGTTTGAATGAGAGAATATAATCCTGTCCCAGCTAGGTTTAGCTCCAGAGAATAAACTTCTCTGGCCCCTGTGCTCCCTGACACATAACCCTGTTTCATACATGAGAGGAGCAAGGGTAGTCTATTGTACATGAGAGGAGTAAGGGTAGTCTATTGTACATGAGAGGAGTAATGGTAGTCTATTGTACATGAGAGGAGCAAGGGTAGTCTATTGTACAGGAGAGGAGTGGGGGTAGTCTATTGTACATGAGAGGAGTAAGGGTAGTCTATTGTACATGAGAGGAGTGGGGGTAGTCTATTGTACATGAGAGGAGTAAGGGTAGTCTATTGTACATGAGAGGAGTAAGGGTAGTCTATTGTACATGAGAGGAGCAAGGGTAGTCTATTGTACATGAGAGGAGTAAGGGTAGTCTATTGTACATGGGAGGAGTAAGGGTAGTCTATTGTACATGAGAGGAGTGGGGGTAGTCTATTGTACATGAGAGGAGTGGGGGTAGTCTATTGTACATGAGAGGAGTGGGGGTAGTCTATTGTACATGAGAGGATTAAGGGTAGTCTATTGTACATGGGAGGAGTGGGGGTAGTCTATTGTACATGAGAGGAGTGGGGTAGTCTATTGTACATGAGAGGAGTAAGGGTAGTCTATTGTACATGAGAGGAGTAAGGGTAGTCTATTGTACAAGGGAGGAGTGGGGGTAGTCTATTATACATGGGAGGAGTAGGGGTAGTCTATTGTGCGATAGAGAATACAAGTAAGGCGATTTCGTAATTTCTGTTTGAGTTTGAGAATTTTTGTTGAAGACATGCACATTATTGCTGCCAAAGGTGGGCAACAGGAAGACTGGACATAGCATACCAGCCCAGGTGGGCAGGAGATAGTATCATCAGAGTGACTTTTTGACTGCTCGGAAATATGACTGGTGGACGGACACGATGGTAGAGTGATTGATTGACTGCTGGGAAATATGGTTAATTGACTGACAGGATGGTAGAGTTCTAATAGTTCCAGCAGGAGCATGAGCGGTTTGGGCAGTGAAGATTGGGCTGGTTACTTTGGGAACAAAGGTTGCCTGAATGTGTGCCAAGGTCAAGCAACGTCTCAACACTAGGTTGACAAAGGAAACGGTGGGTTTAGGTAGAAGTATTGGTCTTTTACAGGTGGAGGAAGTGGGAACTCGGAGCTAAGGTGGGGGTTCGGAGCTGGCCACTCTGGCGTTCCGAATTAGCGTAGTTGGGGTTGATGACAGTCAGATGCCGCCACGACCGGCCACGACGTTTAGAGTGACAGGGATTCGGGGATCATCACTAGTTGGAGGTAATTTCAAATTAAGAGTGATGGCAAAGTGAGACAACCAACAGGAGACCATTGGGCAGCCATGATGTTGCTTGAGACTATTAAATACTCGACAAAGATGAACTCTAAAAAGGCTGGTTAGAAGAGTGAGAGTGAGTGTGCAGGTGACTGAACCAGCATACATTTCGGATTTTGGCCAGTCGCTCTATAGGTGTTTATGTTGAACATCATTGGAGCAGAAAGAGATCTCAATGTTTGTCGTACGTGCAGGACACCTATTGAACGATGCGTGATCTAATTACATATGAATTTAAGAATACATAAAGTGATCTAAGTAATTAGGAATGTACAGATCACATAAGCACGAGATCTGAATGTATGTGGTATTATGCAAGACACTTTGGGAACGTTGTGTGTTCTGAGTGTTTGTGTATGCACAGATCGAGTTTGTGAGTATGTGACAGAACAAGTGAATACGTGATCCAACTATAAGTGACGTGATCTAATTGCATATGAATGCTCATATCGCCTGAGCATACGTGAACCTATTGTATAAGAAAGTACATATAACCTGACTGAAGGTGATCTAATTATATGTGAATGCACAGAACGACTGAGTACGTCATCCGATCGCGAGGACGAGTTTGTAATTGTGTGTTGAGTGTGCAGATAAGGGAAAACAGCGGCAAGAGCCTGGGTTATGTAGTTTGGAGAAACCATCAAAGGCGAGTGCTTACAAACCTCTGTTGTAGTTCAATATATAAGTATATTATGTAATTTAAGTATTTAGTTTATATGTATTTTGCTCTTTTTGTTAATTTTGTTTTTGTTCATTTAAATGTAATAAATCATAAATAGTGTTGACTGCGAAGTCGTGTCGTGGTGTGGATACATGTTGTAACTCTCTAGATAAGTAAACTACTCATCTAAACCTAGACTCTACCATATATCTTTATTTGGTCTAAGTGACCAGGATATATTTGATATGATAAGCTAACTACACTGCTACATGGTGATTGATTGAGTGATGGGAAATATGACTGATTGACTGATGGAATATTTGACTGATTGACTATTGGGATATACGACTGATAATAGCAGCCAGTGATAACACGAAGCTGATATGCTCACTAGAGATATTGTTTTATTTTCTTTTCGCTCGCCTTATTTTATTTTGCGCATTTCAACCCAGTGTATCCGACTTCAGAATGTTTTTATGTAAGGGTCTGCTTTCTCTTGCATTTTCTAAAGGTTTGTTTCCCCGGGGTTTCGACCAGCGCTGTGATTGGGGAGCGAACCCAGCACCTTCGGATTGTGAGCTGTGTTACCACCAGGCCACGCCGTCCTCGAGATTTAAAACCTGTTGACAATGTGCATTCATTCGGTGTTGGCTAAACTAGGGTATGTTACTGCCAGGGTGATAGCGCAGCCCTGAATCACCTTCTAGTAGGGCCTGAACCAGGATCTGAACCAAGTAATCAAACATACATTTGGTGCATTCCCCTACAGCCTAGACTGCCTTAGGCTCTCAACATTCCCCTACAGCCTAGACTGCCCTAGGCTCTCAACATTCCCCTACAGCCTAGACTGCTCTAGGCTCTCAACATTCCCCTACAGCCTAGACTGCCCTAGGCTCCAAGCATTCCCCTACAGCCTAGACTGCTCTAGGCTCTCAACATTCCCCTACAGCCTAGACTGCCCTAGGCTCTCAACATTCCCCTACAGCCTAGACTGCCCTAGGCTCTCAACATCCCGCCACAGCCTAGACTGCCCTAGGCTCCCAACATTCCCCCACAGCCTATTCGGCTTACCTCTATATACACTCCGTGTAAACATTGTTCTTCTAAGATGTGTCAAAGATAACATCTCACTTTTATTGCTAGTTACATACATGCCACAAGATGGCCTGGGGAGACGCACTATTGAATGTTAAGTGAGTGTATTTCTCTGACCTTCCCCGTCATTGAGAATAAATAATATGTGGTCTTTCGTTTACATTTAGTGTTACTTGAATTTGTTTAGAGTGAGTGTAGAGTGAAATAGAATAGATCAGACCCCATTACCGTCTGAGTGTGGAGCTCCACCAAATCAACCGGCTCTGGTACAGGAGGACTTGTTATGATGTTGTTGGCTGGTTCTGATGTTGTTGACGGCTGGTTCTGATGTTGTTGACGGCTGGTTCTAATGTTGTTGGCTGGTTCTGATGTTGTTGGCTGGTTCTGATGTTATTGGCTGGTTCTAATGTTGTTGACGGCTTGTTCTGATGTTGTTGACGGCTGGTTCTAATGTTGTTGGCTGGTTCTAATGTTGTTGACGGCTTGTTCTGATGTTGTTGACGGCCTGTTCTGATGTTGTTGACGGCCTGTTCTGACATTGTTGATGGCTGGTTCTAATGTTGTTGGCTGGTTCTAATGTTGTTGACGGCTGGTTCTGATGTTGTTGACGGCTTGTTCTAATATTGTTGACGGCTTGTTCTGATGTTGTTGGCTGGTTCTGATGTTGTTGACGGCTTGTTCTGATGTTGTTGGCTGGTTCTAATGTTGTTGACGGCTTGTTCTGATGTTGTTGGCTGGTTCTGATGTTGTTGGCTGATTCTGATGTTGTTGACGGCTTGTTCTGATGTTGCTGACGGCTTGTTCTGATGTTGTTGAAGGCTTGTTCGTATGTTGTTGTTGGCTGGTTCTGATGTTGTTCAGGGCTTGTCCACCCACCCTCACGTCCACCCCATCCTCACATCCACCCATCCTCACATCTACCCATCCTCACATCCACCCATCCTCACATCCACCCATCCTCACATCCATCCACCCATCCTCACATTCACCCATCCTCACATCCACCAATCCTCACATCCACCCATCCACCCCACATCCACCCATCCTCACATCCACCCTCACATCCACCCATCCTCACATCCACCCATCCACCCTCACATCCACCCATCCTCACATCCACCCACCCCATCCTCACATCCACCCATCCTCACATCCACCCATCCTCACATCCACCCCTCCTCACATCCATCCATCCTCACATCCACCCATCCTCACATCCACCCATCCTCACATCCACCCATCCTCACATCCACCCATCCTCACATCCATCCATCCTCACATCCACCCATCCTCACATCCACCCATCCTCACATCCACCCCTCCTCACATCCATCCACCCATCCTCCCATCCACCCACCCCTCCTCACATCCACCCATCCTCACATCCACCCATCCTTATATCCATCCACCCATCCTCACACCCACCCATCCTCACATCCACCCATCCTCACACCCATCCACCCATCCTCACATCCACCCATCCTCACATCCACCCATCCTCACATCCATCCACCCATCCACCCATCCTCACATCCATCCACCCATCCTCACATCCACCCATCCTCACATCCATCCACCCATCCTCACATTCATCCGCCCATCCTCAAATCCATCCACCCATCCCCACATCCACCCATCCTCACATCCATCCACCCATCCTCACATCCACCCATCCTCACATCCATCCACCCATCCCCACATCCACCCATCCTCACATCCATCCATCCATCCTCACATCCATCCACCCATCCTCACATCCACCCATCCTCACATCCATCCGCCCATCCTCACATCCACCCCTCCTCACATCCATCCACCCATCCTCACATCCACCCACCCCTCCTCACATCCACCCATCCTCACATCCATCCACCCATCCTCACATCCACCCCTCCTCACATCCATCCACCCATTCTCACATCCACCCACCCCTCCTCACATCCACCCATCCTCACATCCACCCACCCCTCCTCACATCCACCCATCCTCACATCCATCCACCCATCCTCACATCCATCCACCCATCCTCACATCCATCCACCCATCCTCACATCCATCCACCCATCCTCACATCCACCCATCCTCACATCCACCCATACTCACATCCTCACATCCACCCATCCTCACATCCATCCACCCATCCTCATATCCACCCATCCTCACATCCATTCACCCATCCTCACATCCACCCATCCTCACGTCCACCCCATCCTCACGTCCACCCATCCTCATGTCCACCCATCCTCACATCCACCCATCCTCACGTCCACCCCATTCTCCCATCCACCCATCCTCACGTCCACCCCATCCTCACGTCCACCCATCCTCACGTCCACCCATCCTCATGTCCACCCATCCTCACATCCACCCATCCTCACGTCCACCCCATTCTCCCATCCACCCATCCTCACGTCCACCCCATCCTCACGTCCACCCATCCTCACGTCCACCCCATCCTCACATCCACCCATCCTCACGTCCACCCCATTCTCCCATCCACCCATCCTCACGTCCACCCATCCTCACGTCCACCCATCCTCACGCCCACCCAATCTTCACTTCCGCCCATACCACTGATGTGGCTGTTTAAGGATGTATGTCTTACACACGTTAACTTTGCTTATCACGAGCAGCGAGTCCTTTTGGTTATATGCTGGTATGTATGTAGATTTGCGTGTGTGGATGCGAGTATACGGGTCTGTTTGCTGTGTGTATGTGTATATATGACGTTGCACGACTGTTTCTGATGTGTACGTGTGTGGGTGAGCCATGTGTGGGTAAGACGTGTGTGAGTGAGACATGTGTGGATGAGGCGTGTGTGAGTGAGACGTGTGGGGGGTGAGACGTGTGGGGGTGAGACATGTGTGGATAAGACGTGTGTGAGTGAGACATGTGTGGGTGAGACATGTGTGGATGAGACGTGTGTGAGTGAGACATGTGTGGATGAGGCGTGTGTGAGTGAGACGTGTGTGAGTGAGACGTGTGTGAGTGATACGTGTGTGGGTGAGACGTGTGAGTGAGACGTGTGTGGGTGAGACGTGTGTGGGTGTGACGTGTGTGGGTGTGACGTGTGTGGGTGAGACGTGTGGGTGAGACATGTGTGGGTGAGACGTGTGTGGGTGTGACGTGTGTGGGTGAGACGTGTGTGGGAGACATGTGTGGGTGAGACGTGTGTGGGTGTGACGTGTGTGGGTGAGACGTGTGAGTGAGACGTGTGAGTGAGACGTGTGTGGGTGAGACGTGTGTGAGTGAGACATGTGTGGATGAGGCGTGTGTGAGTGAGACGTGTGGGGGGTAAGACGTGTGGGGGTGAGACATGTGTGGATAAGACGTGTGTGAGTGAGACATGTGTGGGTGAGACATGTGTGGATGAGACGTGTGTGAGTGAGACATGTGTGGATGAGGCGTGTGTGAGTGAGACGTGTGTGGGTGAGACGTGTGTGAGTGATACGTGTGTGGGTGAGACGTGTGAGTGAGACGTGTGTGGGTGAGACGTGTGTGGGTGTGACGTGTGTGGGTGTGACGTGTGTGGGTGAGACGTGTGAGTGAGACATGTGTGGGTGAGACATGTGTGGGTGAGACGTGTGTGGGTGTGACGTGTGTGGGTGAGACGTGTGTGGGAGACATGTGTGGGTGAGACGTGTGTGGGTGTGACGTGTGTGGGTGAGACGTGTGAGTGAGACGTGTGAGTGAGACGTGTGTGGGTGAGACGTGTGTGGGTGAGACGAGTGTGGGTGAGACGTGTGGGATTGAGACGGGTGACAACCGAAGGGCCATATAAAGGAGACAAAAGGGCACCAAGGTTGTCTGGGGGTGAGCGAGTGCAGACAGTGGAGTAACCTGTTTCCCTTAGAATAGGAAGGTCAAGAATCCGCTCTACCTAGAATAGATAGGTCAAGAATCCGCTCTACCTAGAATAGATAGGTCAAGAATCCGCTCTACCTAGAATAGATAGGTCAAGAATCCGCTCTACCTAGAATAGATAGGTCAAGAATCCGCTCTACCTAGAATAGATAGGTCAAGAATCCGCTCTACCTAGAATAGATAGGTCAAGAATCCGCTCTACCTAGAATAGATAGGTCAAGAATACGCTCTACCTAGAATAGATAGGTCAAGAATCCGCTCTACCTAGAATAGATAGGTCAAGAATCCGCTCTACCTAGAATAGATAGGTCAAGAATCCGCTCTACCTAGAATAGATAGGTCAAGAATCCGCTCTACCTAGAATAGATAGGTCAAGAATCCGCTCTACCTAGAATAGATAGGTCAAGAATCCGCTCTACCTAGAATAGATAGGTCAAGAATCCGATCTACCTAGAATAGATAGGTCAAGAATCCGCTCTACCTAGAACAGGAAGAAGTCCATTGTTTTCTTTGCTTTTTGTGTCTTGTTTCTCCTTCGACAATGAACTGTCGACCTTTCTTTGATGTAATTCAACCCTTCCCATGTCTGCACTAATAGGCTGAGTGGCTCAGTTGGTAGTGCGCCTAGTTCGTGTGCTAACAGAATGGGGTCAGTTCCACGGTGTCGATACGCTCCAGTCTACTCATCGACGAGAAATAAAAGTGTTACCCCACCTCATAACTGCTCTTCAGGTGTCGTATGATGAAAGCTAAGACTTTTCCCTGACCTCAGTGTCTCTGGGACCTTACTTGATAAGACCTTATTCTGATCTCAGTGTCTCTGGGACCTTACTTGCTAAGACCTTATCCTGATCTCAATGTCTCTGGGACCTTACTTGCTAAGACCTTATCCTGACCTGTGTCTCTGGGACCTTACTTGCTAAGACCTTATCCTGATCGCAGTGTCTCTGGGACCTTACTTGCTAAGACCTTATCCTGATCTCAATGTCTCTGGGACCTTAATTTGCTAAGACCTTATCCTGACCTGTGTCTCTGGGACCTTACTTGCTAAGAAATTATCCTGATCTCAGTGTCTGCTGTGGGACCTTACCTGATCAAAATGTTGTGATGCTTTGATTATCTTCGATTGTGTTTTAACAAATAAAAAAAAAAACATGTGTACAACCTGTCTGAAGATGATGTGTACAACCTGTCTGAAGGTGATGTGTACAACCTGTCTGGAGATGATGTGTACAACCTGTCTGAAGGTGATGTGTACAACCTGTCTGGAGATGTGTACAACCTGTCTAAAGATGATGTGTACAACCTGTCTGAAGGTGATGTGTACAACCTGTCTGGAGATGTGTACAACCTGTCTGGAGAGGATGTGTACAACCTGTCTGGAGATGATGTGTACAACCTGTCTGAAGGTGATGTGTACAACCTGTCTGAAGATGATGTGTACAACCTGTGCGCCGTTTAGTTGGCCCAGTCAGGTGTGCCAGGAACAGTTATCCAGTGAACTGATCACTGGCAGGGGTGTGACATGTCGGGGAAGGGGGGAGGGGGTAGTGTTAAAGGGGAAGTATGACGGTGCTCGCCACAAAGTAATGGCAGTTGGTCTGTAATGGCAGTTGGTCTGTAATGGCAGTTGGTCTGTAATGGCAGTTGGTCTGTAATGGCAGTTGGTCTGTAATGGCAGTTGGTCTGTAATGACAGTTGGTCTGTAATGGCAGTTAGTCTGTAATGACAGTTGGTCTGTAATGACTGTGCATTAGTTACCTGACTTTGCTGGACAGCTGAATGAAGGACGGAACACTCGGAGAATAATATCCCTCTCCACGTGAGCGTGAATAGGAAAGTAGATTACTTAGGGGCCATAGTTGTCAGGCATTCATTGAGTGAAGTCAGCAAGTGGGCCATCAAATATGGAATGCTAGGGATCACGTTATCTCAGAGCCCCACCTATCGGGCTCTATCAGATTTCAGTAGGTCGGCCGAACTGTGCGCTAAGCTTGTGAAGTTTGAACCCAGCAAGTATGAAGGTGGTAGAACCGTGGCCTGCTATCAGTTTGCTTCAATTGTCGTCTCGCGGTCGATTCGAACCGTTTAGGAATCAAGTGATAGGTAACCAGGAAGTTATAGATCGATTTAGGGATAGACTTTCACCCAAAAGGTACACCTTGGTCTGGACAAAACCTTTTACTGACGCCACCAGCATATCCTGTCCTTTCTCGGGTACGTATGTAAAGTTTTAACAGTTGTAGCCAGTTTTACTTCCCTGATACCTGCCGTTAGTTCGCCTGTCTTCGTCAGTGATTGTGTTAAAGGATCGACATATTGTGGTTAGGGGTTGACCGTGAATATTTAGACTCTCTACCACCTCAACTATTGGCCTAGATTCTGATGTCCAGTCTTGTTGCTGACGGCTCGCGACCGTGGCTACTTATTGTCAGCCATCCTAGCCCGGGAACAGAATTTATAGACTTCTTCAGTTGAACTGTTTCTCTCTATCGTTTCTCCAAACATTTTCTGTCTTACAGCGACAACTCTTCTCTTACAGCGAAAACTCTTCTCTTACAGCGAGAACTCTTCTCTTACAGCGAAAACTCTTCTCTTACAGCGAGAACTCTTCTCTTACAGCAAAAACGCTTCTCTTACAGCGAGAACTTTTCTGTCTTACAGCGAGAACTCTTCTCTTACAGCAAAAACGCTTCTCTTACAGCGAGAACTCTTCTCTTACAGCAAAAACTCTTCTCTTACAGCGAGAACTTTTCTGTCTTACAGCGAGAACTCTTCTGTCCTACAGCAAAAACTCTTCTGTCTTACAGCAAAAACTCTTCTCTTACAGCAAGAACTCTTCTGTCTTACAGCGACAACTCTTCTGTTTTAGAGCGAGAACTCTTCTGTCTTACAGCGAGAACTCTTCTGTCTTACAGCGAGAACTCTACTGTCTTATAATGAGAACTCTTCTGTCTTACAGCGAGAACTCTACTGTCTTATAATGAGAACTCTTCTGTATTATAGTGAGAACTGTTCTTTTTACAGCAAAAACTCTTCCCTTATAGTCAGAACTCTAGTGCCTTATAGTGAGAACTCTTCTGTCTTATAGTGAGAACTATTCTGTCTTATAGTGAGAACTCTTCTGTTTTATAGTGAGAACGCTTCTGTCTTATAGTGAGAACTCTACTGTCTTATAGTGAGAACTCTTCTGTTTTATAGTGAGAACTCTTCTGCCTTATAGTGAGAACTCTTCTGTCTTATAGTGAGGACTCTACTGTCTTATAGTGAGAACTCTTCTGTTTTATAGTGAGAACTGTTCTGTCTTATAGTGAGAACTCTACTGTCCTATAGTGAGAACTCTTCTGTTTTATAGTGAGAACTCTTCTGTCTTATAGTGAGGACTCTACTGTCTTATAGTGAGAACTCTTCTGTTTTATAGTGAGAACTGTTCTGTCTTATAGTGAGAACTCTACTGCTTTTAGTGAGAACTTTTCTCTTTTACAGCGAGAACTGTTCTGTCTTATAGTGAGAACTCTACTGTCCTATAGTGAGAACTCTTCTGTTTTATAGTGAGAACTCTTCTGTCTTATAGTGAAACTCTTCTGTCTGATAGTAAGAACTCTTCTGTCTTTTAGTGAGAACTCTTCTGTCTTATAGTGAGAACTCTTGTGTCTTATAGTGAGAACTCTTCTGTCTTATATTGAGAACTCTTCTGTCTTATAGTGAGAACTGTTCTGCCTTATAGTGAGAACTCTACTGTCTTATAGTGAGAACTCTTCTGTCTTATAGTGAAAACACTTCTGTCTTATAATCCGAACTCTTCTGTCTTATAGTCCGAACTCTTCTATCTTATAGTGTAACAGTTCCCGCCGGAGCAAGGGGAGTTTAGGACAGGGGTGATGTGGTTTTTGATACCTGAACATGTTAAAGCTTAAAGCTACCTGAATGCGTGTCAAGGTCACTCACCGTCTCAATAAAAGAGAACAGAGATGGGGCAAGGAATGTGGACAGGTAGAAACTTACCACTGGCCTTCCGACTTAGATAGAAAAGTGATTGACAGACGGATTGGCAGCGGGGCCCCGCTTGCTGCGAGAGAATGAGTGACAAGTGGGCAAAGTGGTTCGTTCCAATAACACTGAATATAGTCATTCCCTGAAATAGATTGGTCAAGCTCGGACTTTGCTTGAGTGTAAATTACTCGAGAGAAAGTTTGGCTCAGGAGGCTGGATGGAGAGAAGGCTGGATAGAGAGACTGAGAGCGAGAGAGAGTTAGAGAGACTGAATGTAGATAGTCTGTTTAGCTCACCGACTTAGATAGGGGAGTGATTGATAGACTGTTGCACCAATGTTAGTGATAGAATAGGATCGCTCAAATAGGTGTGTGAGTTTTGCATTTATAGATAATCCGAACGTTGTGTTGTAAGCAAGGACACATTGTGAACGAGGTATGTCGAGATCGCCCGCCAGAGGGGATTTCAGTGAGGAAGAGTATTTGATAAAGTGTGTTGAAGACGCAGTTAAGGCGATGTGTGTGTGATGTAATTGCAAGGCAATAAAACTGGGTTTTAGTTAGTTGGGAATTCCATCAAGAGCTAATGCTTAATTAATGTATATTAACATATATATAATAATATAATACTTAGTTAAGATGATTTGTATTGTGTTTGTAATTTCACTACTCATTTTTATGATATGAGTATTATGTAATAAAGATGCCACCTGCTGTGTGATATGTCATTTACTGAGTATGGTCATGAATGATGTGGATGAGTGTGAGAATGTTCTGAGTTAGAATAACGGCCAGGGCAAACTGAGAGTTTTGCTACAATATTGTCAGAATTCTTCTATCTTATAGTGAGAACTCTTCTGTCTTAAAGTGAGAACTCTACTGTCTTATAGTGAGAACTCTACTGTCTTATAGTGAGAACTCTTCTGTCTTATAATGAGAAATATTCTGTCTTGTAGTGAGAACTCTTCTGTCTTATAATGAGAAATCTTCTGTCTTGTAGTGAGAACTCTTCTGTCTTATAATGAGAAATCTTCTGTCTTATAGTGAGAACTCTTCTGTCTTATAATGAGAAATCTTCTGTCTTATAGTGAGAACTCTTCTGTCTTATAATGAGAAATCTTCTGTCTTGTAGTGAGAACTCTTCTGTCTTATAATGAGAAATCTTCTGTCTTGTAGTGAGAACTCTTCTGTCTTATAATGAGAAATCTTCTGTCTTATAGTGAGAACTCTTCTGTCTTACAGCGAGAACTATTTTCCAAAGTATCATCTAATTTTGGGGAACGCGTTTTAGTAAGGTAAACATTGAGGAATGAGCAGATGTTAACAATTCCTTTGAAGTCGTTGTCTGAAGTACACGCCAGACAATGAGCGCGACGGTCAGTCTGAATCTAGACTGACCGAGATCAAAGGGACATTTCCGACCAGAGAAACGGACAGGAGACGGACAATAGGCGCAGGGTAGCTGGACACGCCAGGTTATGATTACGTGGACCTAAGATAACGTGGACGTGATGTGTTGGTCAAAGTCTGACCAGGTGGCCTTTGGGGAAACAGCGGTCAATTAGTTAGATCACAACACTCGGTTTTGGTTCACCGTGACAAAGACCGCCCGCAGTTAACGGGGCTATCCATCTTTAACAAATACAGCACCTGGACGAGTAGGGTTAAAGCATGACGTAATTCAACACCTGGACGAGTAGGGTTAGAGCATGACGTAATTCAACACCTGGACGAGTAGGGTTAGAGCATTACATAATTCAACACCTGGACGAGTAGGGTTAGAGCATTACATAATTCAACACCTGGACGAGTAGGGTTAGAGCATTACATAATTCAACACCTGGACGAGTAGGGTTACAGCATGACGTAATTCAACACCTGGACGAGTAGGGTTAGAGCATGACGTAATTCAACACCTGGACGAGTAGGGTTAGAGCATGACGTAATTCAACACCTGGACGAGTAGGGTTAAAGCATGACGTAATTCAACACCTGGACGAGTAGGGTTAGAGCATGACGTAATTCAACACCTGGACGAGTAGGGTTAGAGCATGACGCAATTCAACACCTGGATGAGTAGGGTTACAGCATTACGTAATTCAACACCTGGATGTGTACGGTTACAGCATGACGTAATTCGACACCTGGACGTGTACGGTTACAGCATGACGTAATTCGATAGGTGAACGATTCGGTTTTTGACTTTGACTCAGACGTAGGTAGCAGTAGTTTAGTATCTGCTGAAAGGGGCATTAACAGGTGCTGAAAGACGGGGCATTAGCAGGTGTGAAAGTTAGATGGCACATGATCATGTTTAGGTGTGCCAATATTTTGACAATGGTATGACTGGTATTGTTTGTTTGGTCGACCTTGCATGTATTGCATTTTTGTACTGAAAATTGATATGACGTGTATGCGTACAAATATTTTGACAGTTGTATTTGGTTTTGGGTCTGACATTGTATGCATTGCATGTTTATTGTTTATCTAACTTGATGACAATGTTCCCACAATTAGATAAATGTTTGACAATACTCACAGAATTAGATCAATGTTTGACAATACTCACAGAATTTGATAGAAACATATTTGACAATACTCACAGAATTAGATACATATTTGACAATACTCACATAATTAGATACATGTTTGACAATACTCACAGAATTAGATACATATTTGACAATACTCCCATAATTAGATAAATGTTTGACAATACTCACAGAATTAGATACATATTTGACAATACTCCCATAATTAGATAAATGTTTGACAATACTCACAGAATTAGATACATATTTGACAATACTCACAGAATTAGATACATATTTGACAATACTCACATAATTAGATAAATGTTTGACAATACTCACAGAATTAGATACATATTTGACAATACTCACATAATTAGATAAATGTTTGACAATACTCACAGAATTAGATACATATTTGACAATACTCCCATAATTAGATAAATGTTTGACAATACTCACAGAATTAGATACATATTTGACAATACTCACATAATTAGATAAATGTTTGACAATACTCACAGAATTTGTTAGATACATATTTGACAATACTCACAGAATTAGATACATATTTGACAATACTCACATAATTAGATAAATGTTTGACAATACTCACAGAATTTGTTAGATACATATTGGCAATACTCCCATAATTAGATAAATGTTTGACAATACTCACAGAATTTGTTAGATACATATTTGACAATACTCACAGAATTAGTTAATGTTTGACAATACTCACAGAATTAGATAAATGTTTGACATTACTCACAGAATTAGATGAATATTTGACAAAACTCACAGAATTAGATAACTGTTTGACAATTCTCACATAATTAGTTTGATACATATTTGACAATACTCACAGAATTAGATAAATGTTTGACAATACTCACATAATTAGATAAATGTTTGACAAGGCACAGAATACCGGACTCAGATTTATTACCGGAGGTCTGCGAAGCACCCCAATTAGAGAGCTCGAAGCGGTAGCAGGCCTCCAGAGCCTCGATGAGCGCAGAGAAGGAAAAAGACTTAAACCTGACAGAAACATTCAAGCGTATGAATAAACATGCAATGCAGGGAAAAGTCAATGAATTAACAAAAAACCGCATAAAAAGAACAAGCATCAATCATCTATCAAAAGCTCTTACAGCCAGGAACAATGACATCACATCAAAATGTCCAAGGACATGGGAAATGATACAAGTATATGAAAATACAGACCAACAGCCCAACTTCACGGTGGAAGCGAAAATACCAGGTATCGACAGAAAGGTGGAAGAATCAAACCATGCATTGAGAGAAAAAACCCTAAAGCATATTGGAGACGTCTATCATCAACCCATGTGGACGCACGTCTACACAGATGGATCGTCAGAGGAAGCATTGAGGAAAGGAGGACCGGGACTCGTCATATTTCTACAGGATGGAACAGTTATAGAAAAAGCAAGAGCTGCCGGGGAGCCCTCGACAAATCCAAGAACAGAGCAACAGGGACTAATTGAAGCAGTCGAACTATTGGATGAAAAGGGGTTAAAGGATAACAGATTAGTGTTGTACGACTGCATGGAAATTTTGCAGGCCACACAAAGAGAACCACGAGATAGTATGGAAAGGGAACTGATATGCCAGCTAAACAAACTCTCAGTCCACAAGAAAATCACCTCCAGTGGATTCCAGCTCACTGCTGCATACTTGGGAATGAATGGGCGGACAGGCTAGCCCGGGGGTGGGAGGGGGGGGGGAGACAAAGAGAACAATTCACTCACCCAGTGTCACTGCCAGAAGTCAAGGCAAACATCCCCCTAAAAATATAAATAACAGTGGATAGAGAGAACAAACAGTAAATACCCACATGCCCCAATCAATAGGCTGAATAGGAAACAGTATACCACAATTTTTCGCCTCCGAACAGGTCATTGCAGACTAAATGCACACATGCATAAAATGAAAGCAGCACAGACTGCACAATGCACATGTCAGAGAGGACCCAAGACTCCAGAACACATCCTGCAAACATGTCCACTGCACCAAGGCTCCCGTGATAAGACCTGGCCCTAGGAGAGAAACATACAAGACAAACTGTGGAGAACCATTGAGGACCTGCGACTGACGTGTCACTTCATGGAGGCAGCCCATCTAGTGGCATAAAACGAGCATACGAAACCGAACGCAAAGAAGAAGAAGAAGATAAATGTTTGACAATACTCACAGAATTAGATAAATGTTTGACAATACTCACAGAATTAGATAAATGTTTGACAATATTCACAGAATTAGATAAATGTTTAACAATCACCTGCTTCTGAACATTTTCCTGCTGGAGGACAATAATAGACGTTCAGCAGACACAAGAAATGTGAAATGTCGTTATAGCCACAGAGACAAATGTCGTGTTTGCCACAGGGACAAATGTCGTGTTTGCCACAGAGACAATGGACAGAGGAAAGTTGGACAAAAAACAAGTTAACAATAGTTACAGATCTAAACTTGTTTTAAAAGGAAGCTATTGTAAAGACATGATAACGATTTTTAAGTCAGCAAATCAAACTTGGCATGGACGGATAATCTTTCAAACTTGATGCATAATAATTGACAGACAATCTTTCAAACTTGATGCATAATAATGGACGGACAATCTTTCAAACTTGATGCATAATAATGGACGGACAATCTTTCAAACTTGATGCATAATAATGGACGGACAATCTTTCAAACTTGATGCATAATAATGGACGGACAATCTTTCAAACTTGATGCATAATAATGGACGGACAATCTTTCAAACTTGATGCCTAATAATGGACGGACAATCTTTCAAACTTGATGCATAATAATGGACGGATAATCTTTCAAACTTGATGCATAATAATGGACGGACAATCTTTCAAACTTGATGCATAATAATGGACGGACAATCTTTCAAACTTGATGCATAATAATGGACGGATAATCTTTCAAACTTGATGCATAATAATGGTCGGACAATCTTTCAAACTTGATGCATAATAATGGACGGACAATCTTTCATACTGAAGACATATTAATCAACGGACAATCTTCCTAATTGATTTCATATTAATCAGCAGACAATCTTCCACACTGAAGACATATTAATCAACGGACAATCTTCCATATTGAAGACATATTAATCAGCGGACAATCTTCCATACTGAAGACATTAATCAACGGACAATCTTCCCTATTGAAGACATAGTAATCAGCGGACAATCTTCCATACTGAAGACATTAATCGACGGACAATGTTTCATACATCCTTCAATCTAGAAATTCAAAACACAAAAGTTAAGACAATTCAAAGGAAGAAAACACGTATATGGCTGAAAGATTCAACTTAACTTAATGTCTTTATACTGGTTTAGAAGACCCTGCAGAGTCTGTATACAACCAGTTTCATATACATCACCTTGCTCTAAAAACTATGGGCATACAATTTATTCTTAAATGCATTAACTGTCCCCGCCTCCACCAGCTCCCCTGGCAATGCATGCCAACCATTCACCACTCTCTGACTAAAAAAATATTTCCTTATATCTAACCTGGACCTCTCTTTAGTCAGCTTGTAGCTATGCCCTCTTGTTCTTGTGGGTGGCTGTATTTTAAAAAAAACTTGTTATAGTCTAATTTATCCATTCCTCTGATCATCTTATAAACCTGTATTAAGTCACCACGAATTCTTCTCTCTTCGAGACACTGTAGGCCGGTTTTTCTGAGTCGTTCCTCATAACTGTAATTCTGGAATCCCACTATCAGCTTTGTCGCTCTTTTTTGCTTTCTTTCCAGCAATTTGATATCCCCTCTATGATAAGGACTCCACACTTGTACAGAGTACTCCAATCTAGGTCTAACTAAAGCTTTATACAGTTTGGTAAACCACTTCCTTGCTTTTATGTTTAATATTTCTTTTTATCATACCTAACATTGCATTTGCCTTTTTCACTGCTACCTTAACTTGCTCACCTTACCTGTATGATCTATTATTAACCTATGTCCTTTTCCTTATCTATATTTCTCCCATTCTGTAATTATGTTCCATATTGGATCTACCCATGTGGATGACTGTACATTTATCTACATTAAACTCCATTTGCCAGCTTACAGACCATTCTCGAATTTTATCTAAATCCCACCTCAATATATCCACTTCTGCTTTAGATGAGACACTATTGCATAGTTCTGTGTCATCAGCAAATTTTGCAATCATGGATCCCATATCAATGTCCAAATCATTTATATATATCAAGAACAAAATTGGTCCCAAAACCGAGCCCTGTGGCACACCACTTTTCACTTCACACCACTCAGAAAACTCCTTATTTATGCCCACTCTCTGCTCTCTTCCTGTTAACCAATTTTCAATCCATTTTGCAACTTCCCCACCTATTCCATGTGATTTTAACTTTAGAAATAATCTTTGATGTGGTACTCTATCGAAGGCCTTTGCAAAATCTAGATAAATAACGTCCAGTGGCTCCCCTTTATCTATCATTTTAGTAACCTCCTCCATGAATTCTAATAGATTTGTTAAGCATGATCTCCCTCTAGTAAACCCATGCTGACTTTTTCTAATTAGATTAAATTTGTTTAAATGCATTATAATGTTTTCTTTGATTATTGACTAGCAATTTACAGACTATGCTCGTTAAACTCACTGGTCTATAATTCGCTGTATCGAATTTTTGCCCCTTTTTAAATAAGGGAATCACTCCTGCATCTTTCCAATCCAGTGGAACAATCCCTTTTGTAAGTGATTGAGAACATAATATAGCCAATGGTTTTGCTAGTTGGTCTCTAATTTCATACAGCAATTTTGGATTATTGCCATCTTGACCTGGACATTTATTCACTTTCAACCCCTCCAATTTTTTAAAAACCATTTCTTCTGTAATACAGATTGATTTTAATCCCGCTGTACCCATGTGTCTTTGAATAATATCTATAGGCTCTGGGATCTTGGAGTAATCCTCTTTTGTGTCGACTGTGCCAAAGTACTGATTGAGTAGATTAGCTGCCTCCCTATTCTCACTTATTATTTCCCCTTTACTGTCTATGAGAAGGCCTACTTTGTCTTTCGTTCTTTGTTTATTTCTAACATAAGAGAAGAAGCTTTTACTATCAGTCTTGATCCTCTGAGCAAGTTTTTTTTCAAAGTCTATTTTTGTTGTTTAATTCACTTTCTGAGCTATGTTTTGCTTGTCCAAATATTTTAAATGTTTCTTTTGATTTACCTGTCTCTATATATTTTTTCCATGCTTTATTTTTAGCTCTTCTATATTTAACTACAAATCTAGTTATCCACTTTTTACGCTTGGGGTTTACCTCCCTACATGGACAAATTGAAAGGAACAAAACGTTCCAATAAAGAAACAAGAAAATATGGTTAAACTCTAAGATGCACAGCAAGACGAACTACAACACAAGTAATCCAAATGATTATAGAATATTCAAAGAAGAAATATGGAGAACAGCAAACATTCATGAGCAGGAACCGACTAAAGATTTGTGTAACTTGTAACAAAACAATGAAACTAACAGATGAAAGCTTTCAGTCCTACTTCAGCGGTCTGACAGAAATGGATGCCCATTTTCAACAAGTATGTACTTAAGTAACGAATAGGATTAAAGATAGGCCTACAATAGGGTGCTATAGAGGATGTAGTCAAAGGGGTAAGTTGGTGTCAGGGAAGTGTGAAATACATAGTAGAAAAGCAAACACTAAAATGATAAAGCAGAAGCAAAAAGAAGAAAACCAACAACATTACAAACTAAAATGTTTTTATGCAAATGTGAGAAGCATAGTAAATAAAAGAGAAGAATTGGAACTGTATGTAGAAGAAGAAAAACCAGATATAATAGGGTTAACAGAATCATGGACATATGAGGACATTGCAGATAGTGAACTTGAAATTGAGGGATATGCAATGTTAAGGAAAGATAGGATAATTGGAGACAAGACTAAGGGAGGTGGCGTTTTATTATACTGTATAAATTCTGTTAATATTACGATCAAAGATTATTTATCATGTGGTAACAACAATGAAAGTGTATGGGGAGAAATAGAAAGTGGGGGTGAAAAAACAGTGATTGGAGTGTGCTATAGATGTCCATCAAGTCAAAAAGAGGAAGATGAGGAGCTGATTAGTAGCATAGCAAAGGCAAGTAAAGGGAAATTATTATTAATGGGAGATTTCAACTATCCAGAAATAAAATGGGATATGACAGAAGCACTTGTAGAGTCAAAACCTTTTGTTAAGTGCATAACTGACAATTTTTTAATTCAACATGTAGAAGCAGCCTCCAGAGGCAAAAACATACTCGACCTAGTTTTTACTACAGAGGAAAATATGATTGAAAACGTTACCGTTGGGGAACTGTTTGGCTCAAGTGACCATCAAATCATCCGTTGGGATTTTATTGCAGGGAAAGAAGTGAACATAAACACGCGAACATACGACTACTCTATGGCAGATGTTAAGAGGATGAAAGAGGCAGCGAACCACATAATCTGGAAAGATATTATTGTAGGAACAGATGTTGAACAGGAGTGGGAAAGTTTTAAAACAGTTCTAGAAACGCTAAAAGAGGAATGTGTTCCATGTAGGGAGGTAAACCCCAAGCGTAAAAAGTGGATAACTAGATTTGTAGTGAAATGTAGAAGAGCAAAAAATAAAGCATGGAGAAAATATATAGAGGCAGGTAAATCAAAAGAAACATATGTAAAATATTTGGACAAGCAGAACATATCTTAGAAAGCGAATAAAACAGCAAAAATAGACTTTGAAAAAAAACTTTCTCAGAGGATCAAGACTGACAGTAAAAGCTTCTTTTCTTATGTTAGAAATAAACAAATAACGAAAGACAAAGTAGGACCTCTCATAGACAGTACAGGGAAAATAATAAGTGAGAATAGGGAGGCTGCTAATCTGCCCAATCAGTACTTTGGCACAGTCTTCACAAAAGAGGACTGCTCCGAGATCCCAGAGCCTATAGATATTTTTCAAAGAGACATGGATACAGCGGGATTAAGATCAATCTGTATTACAGAGGAAATGGTTTTTAAAAAATTGGAGGGGTTGAAAGTGAATAAATGTCCAGGTCAAGATGGTATTCAGCCAAAATTGCTGTATGAAATTAGAGACCAACTAGCAAAACCATTGGCTATATTATGTTCTCAATCACTTACAAAAGGGATTGTTCCACTGGATTGGAAAGATGCAGGAGTGATTCCCTTATTCAAAAAAGGAAAAAAATCAGATCCGGCAAATTATAGGCCGGTGAGTTTAACGAGCATAGTCTGTAAATTGTTAGAGTCAATAATCAAAGAAAACATTGTAATGCATTTAGACAAATTTAATCTAATTAGAAATAGTCAGCATGGGTTTACTAGAGGGAGATCATGCTTAACAAATCTATTAGAATTCATGGAGGAGGTTACTAAAATCATAGATAAAGGGGAGCCAGTGAATGTTATTTATCTAGACTTTGCAAAGGCCTTTGATAGAGTACCCCATGAAAGATTATTTCGAAAGTTAAAATCACATGGAATAGGTGGGGAAGTTGCCAAATGGATTGAAAATTGGTTAACGGGAAGAAGGCAGAGGGTGGGCATAAATAAGGAGTACTCTGAGGGGTGTGAAGTGAAAAGTGGTGTGCCACAGGGCTCAGTTTTGAGACCAATTTAGTTCTTGATATATATAAATGATTTGGACATTGATATGAGATCCATGATTGCAAAATTTGCTGATGACACAGAACTATGCAATAGTGTCTCATCTAAAGCGGAAGTGGATATATTGATGTCGGATTTAGATAAAATTCGAGAATGGTCTGTAAGCTGGCAAATGGAGTTTAATGCAGATTAATGTACAGTCATCCACATGGGTAGATCCAATTTGGAACATAATTACAGAATTGGAGAAAACAATATTAGAAAGATAGATAAGGAAAGGGACCTAGGGGTTATAATAGATCATACAGGAAAGGTGAGTGAGCAAGTTAAGGTAGCAGTGAAAATGGCAAATGCAATGTTAGGTATGATAAAAAGAAATATTAAACATAGGAGCAAGGAAGTGATCGTCAAACTGTATAAAGCTTTAGTTAGACCTAGATTGGAGTACTGTGTACAGGTGTGGAGTCCTTATCATAGAGGAGACATAAACATGCTAGAAAGAATACACAAAAGAGCGACAAAGATGATAGTGGGATTCCAGAATTACAGTTATGAGGAACGACTCAGAAAAACCGGCCTACAGTGTCTCGAAGAGAGAAGAATTCGTGGTGACTTAATACAGGTTTATAAGATGATCAGAGGAATCGATAAATTAGACTATAACAAGTTTTTTAAAATACAGCCACCTACAATAACACGAGGGCATAGCTACAAGCTGACTAAAGAGAGGTCCAGGTTAGATATTAGGAAATATTTTTTTAGTCAGAGAGTGGTGTCTGCTTGGAATGCATTGCCAGGGGAGGTAGTGGAGGCAGGGACAGTTAATGCATTTAAGAATAAACTGGACGCGCATAGCTTATAGAGCAAGGTGATGTAAATGTAACTGGTTGCATACAGACTCTGCAGGGTCTTCTAAACCAGTATAAAGACGTTCAGTTAAGTTAAGTAAGACAACAGAGTTGGAAAGCATATATACACAGACTTTTCTACCCAATAAGGACTCAAAGAAATCAGGATCACGTGGAACATGACATATTGATTCCAGAAATCGAAAGCGCAATAAAAGATGCAGCACAAGAAATAAGTCATCAGGTCTGAACGGATACATAAATGAAAAACTTAATGCTAGTGAGAAGACAGGCTAAAGTGGCAAGAAACAGTCTTTAGTTCACTATACTAAAGATGAAGTTTAGATGTCTGCTCTTAGTTCACTATACTGAAGATGAAGTTTAGATGTCTGCTCTTAGTTCACTATACTAAAGATGAAGTTTAGATGTTTGCTCTTAGTTCACTATACTAAAGATGAAGTTTAGATGTCTGCTCTTAGTTCACTATACTAAAGATGAAGTTTAGATGTCTGCTCTTAGTTCACTATACTAAAGATGAAGTTTAGATGTCTGCTCTTAGTTCACTATACTAAAGATGAAGTGTAGATGTCTGTTCTTAGTTCACTATAATAAGGATGGCCCCTAAGATGTCTGCTCTTAGTTCACTATACTAAAGATGAAGTTCAGATGTCTGCTCTTAGTTCACTATACTAAGGATGGCCCTTAGATGTCTGTTCTTAGTTCACTATACTAAAGATGAAGTTTAGATGTCTGCTCTTAGTTCACTATACTAAAGATGAAGTTTAGATGTCTGCTCTTAGTTCACTATACTAAAGATGAGGTTTAGATGTATGCTCTTAGTTCACTATACTAAAGATGAAGTTTAGATGTCTGCTCTTAGTTCACTATACTAAGGATGGCCCTTAGATGTCTGCTCTTAGTTCACTATACTAAAGATGAAGTTTAGATGTCTGCTCTTAGTTCACTATACTAAGAATGGCCCTTAGATGTCTGCTCTTAGTTCACTATACTAAAGATGAAGTTTAGATGTCTGCTCTTAGTTCACTATACTAAAGATGAAGTTTAGATGTCTGCTCTTAGTTCACTATACTAAAGATGAAGTTTAGATGTCTGCTCTTAGTTCACTATACTAAAGATGAAGTTTAGATGTGTGCTCTTAGTTCACTATACTAAAGATAGAGTTTAGATGTCTGCTCTTAGTTCACTATACTAAGAATGGCCCTTAGATGTCTGCTCTTAGTTCACTATACTTAAGATGAAGTTTAGATGTCTGCTCTTAGTTCACTATACTAAGAATGGCCCTTAGATGTCTGCTCTTAGTTCACTATACTAAAGATGAAGTTTAGATGTCTGCTATTAGTTCACTATACTAAAGATGAAGTTTAGATGTCTGCTCTTAGTTCACTATACTAAAGATAAAGTTTAGATGTCTGCTCTTAGTTCACTATACTAAAGATGAAGTTTAGATGTCTGCTCTTAGTTCACTATACTAAAGATGAAGTTTAGATGTCTGCTCGTAGTTCACTATACTAAAGATGAAGTTTAGATGTCTGCTCTTAGTTCACTATACTAAAGATGAAGTTTAGATGTCTGCTCTTAGTTCACTATACTAAAGATGAAGTTTAGATGTCTGCTCTTAGTTCACTATACTAAAGATGAAGTTTAGATGTCTGCTCTTAGTTCACTATACTAAAGATGAAGATCAGATGTCTGCTCTTAGTTCACTATACTAAAGATGAAGTTTAGATGTCTGCTCTTAGTTCACTATACTAAAGATGAAGTTTAGATGTCTGCTCTTAGTTCACTATACTAAAGATGAAGTTTAGATGTCTGCTCTTAGTTCACTATAATAAGGATGGCCCTTAGATATCTGCTCTTAGTTCACTATACTAAAGATGAAGGTTAGATGTCTGCTCTTAGTTCACTATACTAAAGATGAAGTTTAGATGTCTGCTCTTAGTTCACTATACTAAGAATGGCCCTTAGATGTCTGCTCTTAGTTCACTATACTAAAGATGAAGTTTAGATGTCTGCTCTTAGTTCACTATACTAAAGATGAAGTTTAGATGTCTGCTCTTAGTTCACTATACTAAAGATAAAGTTTAGATGTCTGCTCTTAGTTCACTATACTAAAGATGAAGTTTAGATGTCTGCTCTTAGTTCACTATACTAAAGATAAAGTTTAGAAGTCTGCTCGTAGTTCACTATACTAAAGATGAAGTTTAGATGTCTGCTCTTAGTTCACTATACTAAAGATGAAGTTTAGATGTCTGCTCTTAGTTCACTATACTAAAGATGAAGTTTAGATGTCTGCTCTTAGTTCACTATACTAAAGATGAAGATCAGATGTCTGCTCTTAGTTCACTATACTAAAGATGAAGTTTAGATGTCTGCTCTTAGTTCACTATACTAAAGATGAAGTTTAGATGTCTGCTCTTAGTTCACTATACTAAAGATGAAGTTTAGATGTCTGCTCTTAGTTCACTATACTAAAGATGAAGTTTAGATGTGTGCTCTTAGTTCACTATACTAAAGATAGAGTTTAGATGTCTGCTCTTAGTTCACTATACTAAGAATGGCCCTTAGATGTCTGCTCTTAGTTCACTATACTTAAGATGAAGTTTAGATGTCTGCTCTTAGTTCACTATACTAAGAATGGCCCTTAGATGTCTGCTCTTAGTTCACTATACTAAAGATGAAGTTTAGATGTCTGCTATTAGTTCACTATACTAAAGATGAAGTTTAGATGTCTGCTCTTAGTTCACTATACTAAAGATAAAGTTTAGATGTCTGCTCTTAGTTCACTATACTAAAGATGAAGTTTAGATGTCTGCTCTTAGTTCACTATACTAAAGATGAAGTTTAGATGTCTGCTCGTAGTTCACTATACTAAAGATGAAGTTTAGATGTCTGCTCTTAGTTCACTATACTAAAGATGAAGTTTAGATGTCTGCTCTTAGTTCACTATACTAAAGATGAAGTTTAGATGTCTGCTCTTAGTTCACTATACTAAAGATGAAGTTTAGATGTCTGCTCTTAGTTCACTATACTAAAGATGAAGATCAGATGTCTGCTCTTAGTTCACTATACTAAAGATGAAGTTTAGATGTCTGCTCTTAGTTCACTATACTAAAGATGAAGTTTAGATGTCTGCTCTTAGTTCACTATACTAAAGATGAAGTTTAGATGTCTGCTCTTAGTTCACTATAATAAGGATGGCCCTTAGATATCTGCTCTTAGTTCACTATACTAAAGATGAAGGTTAGATGTCTGCTCTTAGTTCACTATACTAAAGATGAAGTTTAGATGTCTGCTCTTAGTTCACTATACTAAGAATGGCCCTTAGATGTCTGCTCTTAGTTCACTATACTAAAGATGAAGTTTAGATGTCTGCTCTTAGTTCACTATACTAAAGATGAAGTTTAGATGTCTGCTCTTAGTTCACTATACTAAAGATAAAGTTTAGATGTCTGCTCTTAGTTCACTATACTAAAGATGAAGTTTAGATGTCTGCTCTTAGTTCACTATACTAAAGATAAAGTTTAGAAGTCTGCTCGTAGTTCACTATACTAAAGATGAAGTTTAGATGTCTGCTCTTAGTTCACTATACTAAAGATGAAGTTTAGATGTCTGCTCTTAGTTCACTATACTAAAGATGAAGTTTAGATGTCTGCTCTTAGTTCACTATACTAAAGATGAAGATCAGATGTCTGCTCTTAGTTCACTATACTAAAGATGAAGTTTAGATGTCTGCTCTTAGTTCACTATACTAAAGATGAAGTTTAGATGTCTGCTCTTAGTTCACTATACTAAAGATGAAGTTTAGATGTCTGCTCTTAGTTCACTATAATAAGGATGGCCCTTAGATATCTGCTCTTAGTTCACTATACTAAAGATGAAGTTTAGATGTCTGCTCTTAGTTCACTATACTAAGGATCGCCCTTAGATGTCTGGTCTTAGTTCACTATACTAAAGATGAAGTTTAGATGTCTGCTCTTAGTTCACTATACTAAAGATGAAGTTTAGATGTCTGCTCTTAGTTCACTATACTAAAGAGGAAGTTTAGATGTCTGCTCTTAGTTCACTATACTAAAGATGAAGTTTAGATGTCTGCTCTTAGTTCACTATACTAAAGATGAAGTTTAGATGTCTGCTCTTAGTTCACTATACTAAAGATGAAGTTTAGATGTCTGCTCTTAGTTCACTATAATAAGGATGGCCCTTAGATGTCTGCTCTTAGTTCACTATACTAAAGATGAAGTTTAGATATCCGCTCTTAGTTCACTATACTAAAGATGAAGTTAGATGTCTGCTCTTAGTTCACTATACTAAAGAGGAAGTTTAGATGTCTGCTCTTAGTTCACTATAATAAGGATGGCCCTTAGATGTCTGCTCTTAGTTCACTATACTAAAGATGAAGTTTAGATGTCTGCTCTTAGTTCACTATACTAAGGATGGCCCTTAGATGTCTGCTCTTAGTTCACTATACTAAAGATGAAGTTTAGATGTCTGCTCTTAGTTCACTATACTAAAGATGAAATTTAGATGTCTGCTCTTAGTTCACTATACTAAAGATAAAGTTTAGATGTCTGCTCTTAGTTCACTATACTAAAGATGAAGTTTAGATGTCTGCTCTTAGTTCACTATACTAAAGATGAAGTTTAGATGTCTGCTCTTAGTTCACTATACTAAAGATGAAGTTTAGATGTCTGCTCTTAGTTCACTATACTAAAGATGAAGTTTAGATGTCTGCTCTTAGTTCACTATACTAAAGATGAAGTTTAGATGTCTGCTCTTAGTTCACTATACGAAAGATGAAGTTTAGATGTCTGCTCTTAGTTCACTATACTAAAGATGAAGATCAGATGTCTGCTCTTAGTTCACTATACTAAAGATGAAGTTTAGATGTCTGCTCTTAGTTCACTATACTAAAGATGAAGTTTAGATGTCTGCTCTTAGTTCACTATACTAAAGATGAAGTTTAGATGTCTGCTCTTAGTTCACTATACTAAGGATCGCCCTTAGATGTCTGTTCTTAGTTCACTATACTAAATATAAAGTTGAGATGTCTGCTCTTAGTTCACTATACTAAAGATGAAGTTTAGATGTCTGCTCTTAGTTCACTATACTAAAGATGAAGTTTAGATGTCTGCTCTTAGTTCACTATACTAAAGATGAAGTTTAGATGTCTGCTCTTAGTTCACTATAATAAGGATGGCCCTTAGATGTCTGCTCTTAGTTCACTATACTAAAGATGAAGTTTAGATGTCCGCTCTTAGTTCACTATACTAAAGATGAAGTTAAATGTCTGCTCTTAGTTCACTATACTAAAGAGGAAGTTTAGATGTCTGCTCTTAGTTCACTATACTAAAGATGAAGTTTAGATGTCTGCTCTTAGTTCACTATACTAAAGATGAAGTTTAGATGTCTGCTCTTAGTTCACTATACTAAAGATGAAGTTTAGATGTCTGCTCTTAGTTCACTATAATAAGGATGGCCCTTAGATGTCTGCTCTTAGTTCACTATACTAAAGATGAAGTTTAGATATCCGCTCTTAGTTCACTATACTAAAGATGAAGTTAGATGTCTGCTCTTAGTTCACTATACTAAAGAGGAAGTTCAGATGTCTGCTCTTAGTTCACTATAATAAGGATGGCCCTTAGATGTCTGCTCTTAGTTCACTATACTAAAGATGAAGTTTAGATGTCTGCTCTTAGTTCACTATACTAAGGATGGCCCTTAGATGTCTGCTCTTAGTTCACTATACTAAAGATGAAGTTTAGATGTCTGCTCTTAGTTCACTATACTAAAGATGAAATTTAGATGTCTGCTCTTAGTTCACTATACTAAAGATAAAGTTTAGATGTCTGCTCTTAGTTCACTATACTAAAGATGAAGTTTAGATGTCTGCTCTTAGTTCACTATACTAAAGATGAAGTTTAGATGTCTGCTCTTAGTTCACTATACTAAAGATGAAGTTTAGATTTCTGCTCTTAGTTCACTATACTAAAGATGAAGTTTAGATGTCTGCTCTTAGTTCACTATACTAAAGATGAAGTTTAGATGTCTGCTCTTAGTTCACTATACGAAAGATGAAGTTTAGATGTCTGCTCTTAGTTCACTATACTAAAGATGAAGATCAGATGTCTGCTCTTAGTTCACTATACTAAAGATGAAGTTTAGATGTCTGCTCTTAGTTCACTATACTAAAGATGAAGTTTAGATGTCTGCTCTTAGTTCACTATACTAAAGATGAAGTTTAGATGTCTGCTCTTAGTTCACTATACTAAGGATCGCCCTTAGATGTCTGTTCTTAGTTCACTATACTAAATATGAAGTTTAGATGTCTGCTCTTAGTTCACTATACTAAAGATGAAGTTTAGATGTCTGCTTTTAGTTCACTATACTAAAGATAAAGTTTAGATGTCTGCTCTTAGTTCACTATACTAAAGATGAAGTTTAGATGTCTGCTCTTAGTTCACTATACTAAAGATGAAGTTTAGATGTCTGCTCTTAGTTCACTATAATAAGGATGGCCCTTAGATATCTGCTCTTAGTTCACTATACTAAAGATGAAGTTTAGATGTCTGCTCTTAGTTCACTATACTAAGGATCGCCCTTAGATGTCTGGTCTTAGTTCACTATACTAAAGATGAAGTTTAGATGTCTGCTCTTAGTTCACTATACTAAAGATGAAGTTTAGATGTCTGCTCTTAGTTCACTATACTAAAGATGAAGTTTAGATGTCTGCTCTTAGTTCACTATACTAAAGATGAAGTTTAGATGTCTGCTCTTAGTTCACTATACTAAAGATGAAGTTTAGATGTCTGCTCTTAGTTCACTATACTAAAGATGAAGTTTAGATGTCTGCTCTTAGTTCACTATAATAAGGATGGCCCTTAGATGTCTGCTCTTAGTTCACTATACTAAAGATGAAGTTTAGATATCCGCTCTTAGTTCACTATACTAAAGATAAAGTTAGATGTCTGCTCTTAGTTCACTATACTAAAGAGGAAGTTTAGATGTCTGCTCTTAGTTCACTATAATAAGGATGGCCCTTAGATGTCTGCTCTTAGTTCACTATACTAAAGATGAAGTTTAGATGTCTGCTCTTAGTTCACTATACTAAGGATGGCCCTTAGATGTCTGCTCTTAGTTCACTATACTAAAGATGAAGTTTAGATGTCTGCTCTTAGTTCACTATACTAAAGATGAAATTTAGATGTCTGCTCTTAGTTCACTATACTAAAGATAAAGTTTAGATGTCTGCTCTTCGTTCACTATACTAAAGATGAAGTTTAGATGTCTGCTCTTAGTTCACTATACTAAAGATGAAGTTTAGATGTCTGCTCTTAGTTCACTATACTAAAGATGAAGTTTAGATGTCTGCTCTTAGTTCACTATACTAAAGATGAAGTTTAGATGTCTGCTCTTAGTTCACTATACTAAAGATGAAGTTTAGATGTCTGCTCTTAGTTCACTATACGAAAGATGAAGTTTAGATGTCTGCTCTTAGTTCACTATACTAAAGATGAAGATCAGATGTCTGCTCTTAGTTCACTATACTAAAGATGAAGTTTAGATGTCTGCTCTTAGTTCACTATACTAAGGATCGCCCTTAGATGTCTGTTCTTAGTTCACTATACTAAATATGAAGTTTAGATGTCTGCTCTTAGTTCACTATACTAAAGATGAAGTTTAGATGTCTGCTCTTAGTTCACTATACTAAAGATGAAGTTTAGATGTCTGCTCTTAGTTCACTATACTAAAGATGAAGTTTAGATGTCTGCTCTTAGTTCACTATAATAAGGATGGCCCTTAGATGTCTGCTCTTAGTTCACTATACTAAAGATGAAGTTTAGATGTCCGCTCTTAGTTCACTATACTAAAGATGAAGTTAAATGTCTGCTCTTAGTTCACTATACTAAAGAGGAAGTTTAGATGTCTGCTCTTAGTTCACTATACTAAAGATGAAGTTTAGATGTCTGCTCTTAGTTCACTATACTAAAGATGAAGTTTAGATGTCTGCTCTTAGTTCACTATAATAAGGATGGCCCTTAGATGTCTGCTCTTAGTTCACTATACTAAAGATGAAGTTTAGATATCCGCTCTTAGTTCACTATACTAAAGATGAAGTTAGATGTCTGCTCTTAGTTCACTATACTAAAGAGGAAGTTTAGATGTCTGCTCTTAGTTCACTATAATAAGGATGGCCCTTAGATGTCTGCTCTTAGTTCACTATACTAAAGATGAAGTTTAGATGTCTGCTCTTAGTTCACTATACTAAGGATGGCCCTTAGATGTCTGCTCTTAGTTCACTATAATAAGGATGGCCCTTAGATGTCTGCTCTTAGTTCACTATACTAAAGATGAAGTTTAGATGTCCGCTCTTAGTTCACTATACTAAAGATGAAGTTAGATGTCTGCTCTTAGTTCACTATACTAAAGAGGAAGTTTAGATGTCTGCTCTTAGTTCACTATACTAAAGATGAAGTTTAGATGTCTGCTCTTAGTTCACTATACTAAAGATGAAGTTTAGATGTCTGCTCTTAGTTCACTATACTAAAGATGAAGTTTAGATGTCTGCTCTTAGTTCACTATACTAAAGATGAAGTTTAGATGTCTGCTCTTAGTTCACTATACGAAAGATGAAGTTTAGATGTCTGCTCTTAGTTCACTATACTAAAGATGAAGATCAGATGTCTGCTCTTAGTTCACTATACTAAAGATGAAGTTTAGATGTCTGCTCTTAGTTCACTATACTAAAGATGAAGTTTAGATGTCTGCTCTTAGTTCACTATACTAAAGATGAAGTTTAGATGTCTGCTCTTAGTTCACTATACTAAGGATCGCCCTTAGATGTCTGTTCTTAGTTCACTATACTAAATATGAAGTTTAGATGTCTGCTCTTAGTTCACTATACTAAAGATGAAGTTTAGATGTCTGCTTTTAGTTCACTATACTAAAGATAAAGTTTAGATGTCTGCTCTTAGTTCACTATACTAAAGATGAAGTTTAGATGTCTGCTCTTAGTTCACTATACTAAAGATGAAGTTTAGATGTCTGCTCTTAGTTCACTATAATAAGGATGGCCCTTAGATATCTGCTCTTAGTTCACTATACTAAAGATGAAGTTTAGATGTCTGCTCTTAGTTCACTATACTAAGGATCGCCCTTAGATGTCTGGTCTTAGTTCACTATACTAAAGATGAAGTTTAGATGTCTGCTCTTAGTTCACTATACTAAAGATGAAGTTTAGATGTCTGCTCTTAGTTCACTATACTAAAGATGAAGTTTAGATGTCTGCTCTTAGTTCACTATACTAAAGATGAAGTTTAGATGTCTGCTCTTAGTTCACTATAATAAGGATGGCCCTTAGATGTCTGCTCTTAGTTCACTATACTAAAGATGAAGTTTAGATGTCCGCTCTTAGTTCACTATACTAAAGATGAAGTTAGATGTCTGCTCTTAGTTCACTATACTAAAGAGGAAGTTTAGATGTCTGCTCTTAGTTCACTATACTAAAGATGAAGTTTAGATGTCTGCTCTTAGTTCACTATACTAAAGATGAAGTTTAGATGTCTGCTCTTAGTTCACTATACTAAAGATGAAGTTTAGATGTCTGCTCTTAGTTCACTATACTAAAGATGAAGTTTAGATGTCTGCTCTTAGCTCACTATAATAAGGATGGCCCTTAGATATCTGCTCTTAGTTCACTATACTAAAGATGAAGTTTAGATGTCTGCTCTTAGTTCACTACACTAAAGATGAAGTTTAGATGTCTGCTCTTAGTTCACTATACTAAAGATGAAATTTAGATGTCTGCTCTTAGTTCACTATACTAAAGATAAAGTTTAGATGTCTGCTCTTAGTTCACTATACTAAAGATGAAGTTTAGATGTCTGCTCTTAGTTCACTATACTAAAGATGAAGTTTAGATGTCTGCTCTTAGTTCACTATACTAAAGATGAAGTTTAGATGTCTGCTCTTAGTTCACTATACTAAAGATGAAGTTTAGATGTCTGCTCTTAGTTCACTATACTAAAGATGAAGTTTAGATGTCTGCTCTTAGTTCACTATACGAAAGATGAAGTTTAGATGTCTGCTCTTAGTTCACTATACTAAAGATGAAGATCAGATGTCTGCTCTTAGTTCACTATACTAAAGATGAAGTTTAGATGTCTGCTCTTAGTTCACTATACTAAAGATGAAGTTTAGATGTCTGCTCTTAGTTCACTATACTAAAGATGAAGTTTAGATGTCTGCTCTTAGTTCACTATACTAAGGATCGCCCTTAGATGTCTGTTTTTAGTTCATTATACTAAATATGAAGTTTAGATGTCTGCTCTTAGTTCACTATACTAAAGATGAAGTTTAGATGTCTGCTTTTAGTTCACTATACTAAAGATAAAGTTTAGATGTCTGCTCTTAGTTCACTATACTAAAGATGAAGTTTAGATGTCTGCTCTTAGTTCACTATACTAAAGATGAAGTTTAGATGTCTGCTCTTAGTTCACTATAATAAGGATGGCCCTTAGATATCTGCTCTTAGTTCAATATACTAAAGATGAAGTTTAGATGTCTGCTCTTAGTTCACTATACTAAGGATCGCCCTTAGATGTCTGGTCTTAGTTCACTATACTAAAGATGAAGTTTAGATGTCTGCTCTTAGTTCACTATACTAAAGATGAAGTTTAGATGTCTGCTCTTAGTTCACTATACTAAAGATGAAGTTTAGATGTCTGCTCTTAGTTCACTATACTAAAGATGAAGTTTAGATGTCTGCTCTTAGTTCACTATAATAAGGATGGCCCTTAGATGTCTGCTCTTAGTTCACTATACTAAAGATGAAGTTTAGATGTCTGCTCTTAGTTCACTATACTAAAGATGAAATTTAGATGTCTGCTCTTAGTTCACTATACTAAAGATAAAGTTTAGATGTCTGCTCTTCGTTCACTATACTAAAGATGAAGTTTAGATGTCTGCTCTTAGTTCACTATACTAAAGATGAAGTTTAGATGTCTGCTCTTAGTTCACTATACTAAAGATGAAGTTTAGATGTCTGCTCTTAGTTCACTATACTAAAGATGAAGTTTAGATGTCTGCTCTTAGTTCACTATACTAAAGATGAAGTTTAGATGTCTGCTCTTAGTTCACTATACGAAAGATGAAGTTTAGATGTCTGCTCTTAGTTCACTATACTAAAGATGAAGATCAGATGTCTGCTCTTAGTTCACTATACTAAAGATGAAGTTTAGATGTCTGCTCTTAGTTCACTATACTAAAGATGAAGTTTAGATGTCTGCTCTTAGTTCACTATACTAAAGATGAAGTTTAGATGTCTGCTCTTAGTTCACTATACTAAGGATCGCCCTTAGATGTCTGTTCTTAGTTCACTATACTAAATATGAAGTTTAGATGTCTGCTCTTAGTTCACTATACTAAAGATGAAGTTTAGATGTCTGCTCTTAGTTCACTATACTAAAGATGAAGTTTAGATGTCTGCTCTTAGTTCACTATACTAAAGATGAAGTTTAGATGTCTGCTCTTAGTTCACTATAATAAGGATGGCCCTTAGATGTCTGCTCTTAGTTCACTATACTAAAGATGAAGTTTAGATGTCCGCTCTTAGTTCACTATACTAAAGATGAAGTTAAATGTCTGCTCTTAGTTCACTATACTAAAGAGGAAGTTTAGATGTCTGCTCTTAGTTCACTATACTAAAGATGAAGTTTAGATGTCTGCTCTTAGTTCACTATACTAAAGATGAAGTTTAGATGTCTGCTCTTAGTTCACTATAATAAGGATGGCCCTTAGATGTCTGCTCTTAGTTCACTATACTAAAGATGAAGTTTAGATATCCGCTCTTAGTTCACTATACTAAAGATGAAGTTAGATGTCTGCTCTTAGTTCACTATACTAAAGAGGAAGTTTAGATGTCTGCTCTTAGTTCACTATAATAAGGATGGCCCTTAGATGTCTGCTCTTAGTTCACTATACTAAAGATGAAGTTTAGATGTCTGCTCTTAGTTCACTATACTAAGGATGGCCCTTAGATGTCTGCTCTTAGTTCACTATAATAAGGATGGCCCTTAGATGTCTGCTCTTAGTTCACTATACTAAAGATGAAGTTTAGATGTCCGCTCTTAGTTCACTATACTAAAGATGAAGTTAGATGTCTGCTCTTAGTTCACTATACTAAAGAGGAAGTTTAGATGTCTGCTCTTAGTTCACTATACTAAAGATGAAGTTTAGATGTCTGCTCTTAGTTCACTATACTAAAGATGAAGTTTAGATGTCTGCTCTTAGTTCACTATACTAAAGATGAAGTTTAGATGTCTGCTCTTAGTTCACTATACTAAAGATGAAGTTTAGATGTCTGCTCTTAGTTCACTATACGAAAGATGAAGTTTAGATGTCTGCTCTTAGTTCACTATACTAAAGATGAAGATCAGATGTCTGCTCTTAGTTCACTATACTAAAGATGAAGTTTAGATGTCTGCTCTTAGTTCACTATACTAAAGATGAAGTTTAGATGTCTGCTCTTAGTTCACTATAATAAGGATGGCCCTTAGATATCTGCTCTTAGTTCAATATACTAAAGATGAAGTTTAGATGTCTGCTCTTAGTTCACTATACTAAGGATCGCCCTTAGATGTCTGGTCTTAGTTCACTATACTAAAGATGAAGTTTAGATGTCTGCTCTTAGTTCACTATACTAAAGATGAAGTTTAGATGTCTGCTCTTAGTTCACTATACTAAAGATGAAGTTTAGATGTCTGCTCTTAGTTCACTATACTAAAGATGAAGTTTAGATGTCTGCTCTTAGTTCACTATAATAAGGATGGCCCTTAGATGTCTGCTCTTAGTTCACTATACTAAAGATGAAGTTTAGATGTCTGCTCTTAGTTCACTATACTAAAGATGAAATTTAGATGTCTGCTCTTAGTTCACTATACTAAAGATAAAGTTTAGATGTCTGCTCTTCGTTCACTATACTAAAGATGAAGTTTAGATGTCTGCTCTTAGTTCACTATACTAAAGATGAAGTTTAGATGTCTGCTCTTAGTTCACTATACTAAAGATGAAGTTTAGATGTCTGCTCTTAGTTCACTATACTAAAGATGAAGTTTAGATGTCTGCTCTTAGTTCACTATACTAAAGATGAAGTTTAGATGTCTGCTCTTAGTTCACTATACGATAGATGAAGTTTAGATGTCTGCTCTTAGTTCACTATACTAAAGATGAAGATCAGATGTCTGCTCTTAGTTCACTATACTAAAGATGAAGTTTAGATGTCTGCTCTTAGTTCACTATACTAAAGATGAAGTTTAGATGTCTGCTCTTAGTTCACTATACTAAAGATGAAGTTTAGATGTCTGCTCTTAGTTCACTATACTAAGGATCGCCCTTAGATGTCTGTTCTTAGTTCACTATACTAAATATGAAGTTTAGATGTCTGCTCTTAGTTCACTATACTAAAGATGAAGTTTAGATGTCTGCTCTTAGTTCACTATACTAAAGATGAAGTTTAGATGTCTGCTCTTAGTTCACTATACTAAAGATGAAGTTTAGATGTCTGCTCTTAGTTCACTATAATAAGGATGGCCCTTAGATGTCTGCTCTTAGTTCACTATACTAAAGATGAAGTTTAGATGTCCGCTCTTAGTTCACTATACTAAAGATGAAGTTAAATGTCTGCTCTTAGTTCACTATACTAAAGAGGAAGTTTAGATGTCTGCTCTTAGTTCACTATACTAAAGATGAAGTTTAGATGTCTGCTCTTAGTTCACTATACTAAAGATGAAGTTTAGATGTCTGCTCTTAGTTCACTATAATAAGGATGGCCCTTAGATGTCTGCTCTTAGTTCACTATACTAAAGATGAAGTTTAGATATCCGCTCTTAGTTCACTATACTAAAGATGAAGTTAGATGTCTGCTCTTAGTTCACTATACTAAAGAGGAAGTTTAGATGTCTGCTCTTAGTTCACTATAATAAGGCTGGCCCTTAGATGTCTGCTCTTAGTTCACTATACTAAAGATGAAGTTTAGATGTCTGCTCTTAGTTCACTATACTAAGGATGGCCCTTAGATGTCTGCTCTTAGTTCACTATAATAAGGATGGCCCTTAGATGTCTGCTCTTAGTTCACTATACTAAAGATGAAGTTTAGATGTCCGCTCTTAGTTCACTATACTAAAGATGAAGTTAGATGTCTGCTCTTAGTTCACTATACTAAAGAGGAAGTTTAGATGTCTGCTCTTAGTTCACTATACTAAAGATGAAGTTTAGATGTCTGCTCTTAGTTCACTATACTAAAGATGAAGTTTAGATGTCTGCTCTTAGTTCACTATACTAAAGATGAAGTTTAGATGTCTGCTCTTAGTTCACTATACTAAAGATGAAGTTTAGATGTCTGCTCTTAGCTCACTATAATAAGGATGGCCCTTAGATATCTGCTCTTAGTTCACTATACTAAAGATGAAGTTTAGATGTCTGCTCTTAGTTCACTACACTAAAGATGAAGTTTAGATGTCTGCTCTTAGTTCACTATACTAAAGATGAAATTTAGATGTCTGCTCTTAGTTCACTATACTAAAGATAAAGTTTAGATGTCTGCTCTTAGTTCACTATACTAAAGATGAAGTTTAGATGTCTGCTCTTAGTTCACTATATTAAGATGAAGTTTAGATGTCTGCTCTTAGTTCACTATACTAAAGATGAAGTTTAGATGTCTGCTCTTAGTTCACTATACTAAAGATGAAGTTTAGATGTCTGCTCTTAGTTCACTATACTAAAGATGAAGTTTAGATGTCTGCTCTTAGTTCACTATACGAAAGATGAAGTTTAGATGTCTGCTCTTAGTTCACTATACTAAAGATGAAGATCAGATGTCTGCTCTTAGTTCACTATACTAAAGATGAAGTTTAGATGTCTGCTCTTAGTTCACTATACTAAAGATGAAGTTTAGATGTCTGCTCTTAGTTCACTATACTAAAGATGAAGTTTAGATGTCTGCTCTTAGTTCACTATACTAAGGATCGCCCTTAGATGTCTGTTTTTAGTTCACTATACTAAATATGAAGTTTAGATGTCTGCTCTTAGTTCACTATACTAAAGATGAAGTTTAGATGTCTGCTTTTAGTTCACTATACTAAAGATAAAGTTTAGATGTCTGCTCTTAGTTCACTATACTAAAGATGAAGTTTAGATGTCTGCTCTTAGTTCACTATACTAAAGATGAAGTTTAGATGTCTGCTCTTAGTTCACTATAATAAGGATGGCCCTTAGATATCTGCTCTTAGTTCAATATACTAAAGATGAAGTTTAGATGTCTGCTCTTAGTTCACTATACTAAGGATCGCCCTTAGATGTCTGGTCTTAGTTCACTATACTAAAGATGAAGTTTAGATGTCTGCTCTTAGTTCACTATACTAAAGATGAAGTTTAGATGTCTGCTCTTAGTTCACTATACTAAAGATGAAGTTTAGATGTCTGCTCTTAGTTCACTATACTAAAGATGAAGTTTAGATGTCTGCTCTTAGTTCACTATAATAAGGATGGCCCTTAGATGTCTGCTCTTAGTTCACTATACTAAAGATGAAGTTTAGATGTCTGCTCTTAGTTCACTATACTAAAGATGAAATTTAGATGTCTGCTCTTAGTTCACTATACTAAAGATAAAGTTTAGATGTCTGCTCTTCGTTCACTATACTAAAGATGAAGTTTAGATGTCTGCTTTTAGTTCACTATACTAAAGATGAAGTTTAGATGTCTGCTCTTAGTTCACTATACTCAAGATGAAGTTTAGATGTCTGCTCTTAGTTCACTATACTAAAGATGAAGTTTAGATGTCTGCTCTTAGTTCACTATACTAAAGATGAAGTTTAGATGTCTGCTCTTAGTTCACTATACGAAAGATGAAGTTTAGATGTCTGCTCTTAGTTCACTATACTAAAGATGAAGATCAGATGTCTGCTCTTAGTTCACTATACTAAAGATGAAGTTTAGATGTCTGCTCTTAGTTCACTATACTAAAGATGAAGTTTAGATGTCTGCTCTTAGTTCACTATACTAAAGATGAAGTTTAGATGTCTGCTCTTAGTTCACTATACTAAGGATCGCCCTTAGATGTCTGTTCTTAGTTCACTATACTAAATATGAAGTTTAGATGTCTGCTCTTAGTTCACTATACTAAAGATGAAGTTTAGATGTCTGCTCTTAGTTCACTATACTAAAGATGAAGTTTAGATGTCTGCTCTTAGTTCACTATACTAAAGATGAAGTTTAGATGTCTGCTCTTAGTTCACTATAATAAGGATGGCCCTTAGATGTCTGCTCTTAGTTCACTATACTAAAGATGAAGTTTAGATGTCCGCTCTTAGTTCACTATACTAAAGATGAAGTTAAATGTCTGCTCTTAGTTCACTATACTAAAGAGGAAGTTTAGATGTCTGCTCTTAGTTCACTATACTAAAGATGAAGTTTAGATGTCTGCTCTTAGTTCACTATACTAAAGATGAAGTTTAGATGTCTGCTCTTAGTTCACTATAATAAGGATGGCCCTTAGATGTCTGCTCTTAGTTCACTATACTAAAGATGAAGTTTAGATATCCGCTCTTAGTTCACTATACTAAAGATGAAGTTAGATGTCTGCTCTTAGTTCACTATACTAAAGAGGAAGTTTAGATGTCTGCTCTTAGTTCACTATAATAAGGATGGCCCTTAGATGTCTGCTCTTAGTTCACTATACTAAAGATGAAGTTTAGATGTCTGCTCTTAGTTCACTATACTAAGGATGGCCCTTAGATGTCTGCTCTTAGTTCACTATACTAAAGATGAAGTTTAGATGTCTGCTCTTAGTTCACTATACTAAAGATGAAATTTAGATGTCTGCTCTTAGTTCACTATACTAAAGATGAAGTTTAGATGTCTGCTCTTAGTTCACTATAATAAGGATGGCCCTTAGATGTCTGCTCTTAGTTCACTATACTAAAGATGAAGTTTAGATGTCCGCTCTTAGTTCACTATACTAAAGATGAAGTTAGATGTCTGCTCTTAGTTCACTATACTAAAGAGGAAGTTTAGATGTCTGCTCTTAGTTCACTATACTAAAGATGAAGTTTAGATGTCTGCTCTTAGTTCACTATACTAAAGATGAAGTTTAGATGTCTGCTCTTAGTTCACTATACTAAAGATGAAGTTTAGATGTCTGCTCTTAGTTCACTATACTAAAGATGAAGTTTAGATGTCTGCTCTTAGTTCACTATACTAAAGATGAAGTTTAGATGTCTGCTCTTAGCTCACTATAATAAGGATGGCCCTTAGATATCTGCTCTTAGTTCACTATACTAAAGATGAAGTTTAGATGTCTGCTCTTAGTTCACTACACTAAAGATGAAGTTTAGATGTCTGCTCTTAGTTCACTATACTAAAGATGAAATTTAGATGTCTGCTCTTAGTTCACTATACTAAAGATAAAGTTTAGATGTCTGCTCTTAGTTCACTATACTAAAGATGAAGTTTAGATGTCTGCTCTTAGTTCACTATACTAAAGATGAAGTTTAGATGTCTGCTCTTAGTTCACTATACTAAAGATGAAGTTTAGATGTCTGCTCTTAGTTCACTATACTAAAGATGAAGTTTAGATGTCTGCTCTTAGTTCACTATACTAAAGATGAAGTTTAGATGTCTGCTCTTAGTTCACTATACGAAAGATGAAGTTTAGATGTCTGCTCTTAGTTCACTATACTAAAGATGAAGATCAGATGTCTGCTCTTAGTTCACTATACTAAAGATGAAGTTTAGATGTCTGCTCTTAGTTCACTATACTAAAGATGAAGTTTAGATGTCTGCTCTTAGTTCACTATACTAAAGATGAAGTTTAGATGTCTGCTCTTAGTTCACTATACTAAGGATCGCCCTTAGATGTCTGTTTTTAGTTCACTATACTAAATATGAAGTTTAGATGTCTGCTCTTAGTTCACTATACTAAAGATGAAGTTTAGATGTCTGCTTTTAGTTCACTATACTAAAGATAAAGTTTAGATGTCTGCTCTTAGTTCACTATACTAAAGATGAAGTTTAGATGTCTGCTCTTAGTTCACTATACTAAAGATGAAGTTTAGATGTCTGCTCTTAGTTCACTATAATAAGGATGGCCCTTAGATATCTGCTCTTAGTTCAATATACTAAAGATGAAGTTTAGATGTCTGCTCTTAGTTCACTATACTAAGGATCGCCCTTAGATGTCTGGTCTTAGTTCACTATACTAAAGATGAAGTTTAGATGTCTGCTCTTAGTTCACTATACTAAAGATGAAGTTTAGATGTCTGCTCTTAGTTCACTATACTAAAGATGAAGTTTAGATGTCTGCTCTTAGTTCACTATACTAAAGATGAAGTTTAGATGTCTGCTCTTAGTTCACTATAATAAGGATGGCCCTTAGATGTCTGCTCTTAGTTCACTATACTAAAGATGAAGTTTAGATGTCTGCTCTTAGTTCACTATACTAAAGATGAAATTTAGATGTCTGCTCTTAGTTCACTATACTAAAGATAAAGTTTAGATGTCTGCTCTTCGTTCACTATACTAAAGATGAAGTTTAGATGTCTGCTCTTAGTTCACTATACTAAAGATGAAGTTTAGATGTCTGCTCTTAGTTCACTATACTAAAGATGAAGTTTAGATGTCTGCTCTTAGTTCACTATACTAAAGATGAAGTTTAGATGTCTGCTCTTAGTTCACTATACTAAAGATGAAGTTTAGATGTCTGCTCTTAGTTCACTATACGAAAGATGAAGTTTAGATGTCTGCTCTTAGTTCACTATACTAAAGATGAAGATCAGATGTCTGCTCTTAGTTCACTATACTAAAGATGAAGTTTAGATGTCTGCTCTTAGTTCACTATACTAAAGATGAAGTTTAGATGTCTGCTCTTAGTTCACTATACTAAAGATGAAGTTTAGATGTCTGCTCTTAGTTCACTATACTAAGGATCGCCCTTAGATGTCTGTTCTTAGTTCACTATACTAAATATGAAGTTTAGATGTCTGCTCTTAGTTCACTATACTAAAGATGAAGTTTAGATGTCTGCTCTTAGTTCACTATACTAAAGATGAAGTTTAGATGTCTGCTCTTAGTTCACTATACTAAAGATGAAGTTTAGATGTCTGCTCTTAGTTCACTATAATAAGGATGGCCCTTAGATGTCTGCTCTTAGTTCACTATACTAAAGATGAAGTTTAGATGTCCGCTCTTAGTTCACTATACTAAAGATGAAGTTAAATGTCTGCTCTTAGTTCACTATACTAAAGAGGAAGTTTAGATGTCTGCTCTTAGTTCACTATACTAAAGATGAAGTTTAGATGTCTGCTCTTAGTTCACTATACTAAAGATGAAGTTTAGATGTCTGCTCTTAGTTCACTATAATAAGGATGGCCCTTAGATGTCTGCTCTTAGTTCACTATACTAAAGATGAAGTTTAGATATCCGCTCTTAGTTCACTATACTAAAGATGAAGTTAGATGTCTGCTCTTAGTTCACTATACTAAAGAGGAAGTTTAGATGTCTGCTCTTAGTTCACTATAATAAGGATGGCCCTTAGATGTCTGCTCTTAGTTCACTATACTAAAGATGAAGTTTAGATGTCTGCTCTTAGTTCACTATACTAAGGATGGCCCTTAGATGTCTGCTCTTAGTTCACTATACTAAAGATGAAGTTTAGATGTCTGCTCTTAGTTCACTATACTAAAGATGAAATTTAGATGTCTGCTCTTAGTTCACTATACTAAAGATGAAGTTTAGATGTCTGCTCTTAGTTCACTATACTAAAGATGAAGTTTAGATGTCTGCTCTTAGTTCACTATACTAAAGATGAAGTTTAGATGTCTGCTCTTAGTTCACTATAATAAGGATGGCCCTTAGATGTCTGCTCTTAGTTCACTATACTAAAGATAAAGTTTAGATGTCTGCTCTTAGTTCACTATACTAAAGATGAAGTTTAGATGTCTGCTCTTAGTTCACTATACTAAGGATCGCCCTTAGATGTCTGTTCTTAGTTCACTATACTAAATATGAAGTTTAGATGTCTGCTCTTAGTTCACTATACTAAAGATGAAGTTTAGATGTCTGCTCTTAGTTCACTATACTAAAGATGAAGTTTAGATGTCTGCTCTTAGTTCACTATACTAAAGATGAAGTTTAGATGTCTGCTCTTAGTTCACTATAATAAGGATGGCCCTTAGATGTCTGCTCTTAGTTCACTATACTAAAGATGAAGTTTAGATGTCTGCTCTTAGTTCACTATACTAAAGATGAAGTTTAGATGTCTGCTCTTAGTTCACTATACTAAGGATCGCCCTTAGATGTCTGTTCTTAGTTCACTATACTAAATATGAAGTTTAGATGTCTGCTCTTAGTTCACTATACTAAAGATGAAGTTTAGATGTCTGCTCTTAGTTCACTATACTAAAGATGAAGTTTAGATGTCTGCTCTTAGTTCACTATACTAAAGATGAAGTTTAGATGTCTGCTCTTAGTTCACTATAATAAGGATGGCCCTTAAATGTCTGCTCTTAGTTCACTATACTAAAGAGGAAGTTTAGATGTCTGCTCTTAGTTCACTATACTAAAGATGAAGTTTAGATGTCTGCTCTTAGTTCACTATACTAAAGATGAAGTTTAGATGTCTGCTTTTAGTTCACTATAATAAGGATGGCCCTTAGATGTCTGCTCTTAGTTCACTATACTAAAGATGAAGTTTAGATATCCGCTCTTAGTTCACTATACTAAAGATGAAGTTAGATGTCTGCTCTTAGTTCACTATACTAAAGAGGAAGTTTAGATGTCTGCTCTTAGTTCACTATAATAAGGATGGCCCTTAGATGTCTGCTCTTAGTTCACTATACTAAAGATGAAGTTTAGATGTCTGCTCTTAGTTCACTATACTAAGGATGGCCCTTAGATGTCTGCTCTTAGTTCACTATACTAAAGATGAAGTTTAGATGTCTGCTCTTAGTTCACTATACTAAAGATGAAATTTAGATGTCTGCTCTTAGTTCACTATACTAAAGATAAAGTTTAGATGTCTGCTCTTAGTTCACTATACTAAAGATGAAGTTTAGATGTCTGCTCTTAGTTCACTATACTAAAGATGAAGTTTAGATGTCTGCTCTTAGTTCACTATACTAAAGATGAAGTTTAGATGTCTGCTCTTAGTTCACTATACTAAAGATGAAGTTTAGATGTCTGCTCTTAGTTCACTATACTAAAGATGAAGTTTAGATGTCTGCTCTTAGTTCACTATACGAAAGATAAAGTTTAGATGTCTGCTCTTAGATCACTATACTAAAGATGAAGATCAGATGTCTGCTCTTAGTTCACTATACTAAAGATGAAGTTTAGATGTCTGCTCTTAGTTCACTATACTAAAGATGAAGTTTAGATGTCTGCTCTTAGTTCACTATACTAAAGATGAAGTTTAGATGTCTGCTCTTAGTTCACTATACTAAGGATCGCCCTTAGATGTCTGTTCTTAGTTCACTATACTAAATATGAAGTTTAGATGTCTGCTCTTAGTTCACTATACTAAAGATGAAG
>JAVGWX010000180.1:0-103654 GCA_036924085.1 Ariolimax columbianus
TGGATAAGTTAAAAGCATTTCCACAGACTTTCAAGTAATTTTACTGACAAGAAAAACTAATGTTTCTAAAATTGAAATTAAACACGATTTAAAAAAAAGTTGCAGATCATAAGTTTAGACAATTTTCAGCCGTTTGAAATGTATTGCAATTTTAACGCACTAATTATGTGGATAAGTTAAAAGCATTTCCACAGACTTTCAAGTAATTTTACTGACAAGAAAAACTAATGTTTCTAAAATTAAAATTAAACACGATTTTAAAAAAGTTGCAGAACATAAGTTTAGACAATTTTCAGCCGTTTGAAATGTATTGCAATTTTAACGCACTAATTATGTGGATAAGTTAAAAGCATTTCCACAGACTTTCAAGTAATTTTACTGACAAGAAAAACTAATGTTTCTAAAATTAAAATTAAACACGATTTAAAAAAAAGTTGCAGATCATAAGTTTAGACAATTTTCAGCCGTTTGAAATGTATTGCAATTTTAACGCACTAATTATGTGGATAAGTTAAAAGCATTTCCACAGACTTTCAAGTAATTTTACTGACAAGAAAAACTAATGTTTCTAAAATTAAAATTAAACACGATTTGAAAAAAAGTTGCAAATCATAAGTTTAGACAATTTTCAGCCGTTTGAAATGTATTGCAATTTTAGAGCACTAATTATGTGGATAAGTTAAAAGCATTTCCACAGACTTTCAAGTAATTTTACTGACAAGAAAAACTAATGTTTCTAAAATTAAAATTAAACACGATTTAAAAAAAGTTGCAGATCATAAGTTTAGACAATTTTCAGCCGTTTGAAATGTATTGCAATTTTAACGCACCAATTATGTGGATAAGTTAAAAGCATTTCCACAGACTTTCAAGTAATTTTACTGACAAGAAAAACTAATGTTTCTAAAATTAAAATTAAACACGATTTAAAAAAAAGTTGCAGATCATAAGTTTAGACAATTTTCAGCCGTTTGAAATGTATTGCAATTTTAACGCACTAATTATGTGGATAAGTTAAAAGCATTTCCACAGACTTTCAAGTAATTTTACTGACAAGAAAAACTAATGTTTCTAAAATTAAAATTAAACACGATTTTAAAAAAAGTTGCAAATCATAAGTTTAGACAATTTTCAGCCGTTTGAAATGTATTGCAATTTTAGAGCACTAATTATGTGGATAAGTTAAAAGCATTTCCACAGACTTTCAAGTAATTTTACTGACAAGAAAAACTAATGTTTCTAAAATTTAAATTAAACACGATTTGAAAAAAAGTTGCAAATCATAAGTTTAGACAATTTTCAGCCGTTTGAAATGTATTGCAATTTTAGAGCACTAATTATGTGGATAAGTTAAAAGCATTTCCACAGACTTTCAAGTAATTTTACTGACAAGAAAAACTAATGTTTCTAAAATTAAAATTAAAACACGATTTTAAAAAAAGTTGCAGATCATAAGTTTAGACAATTTTCAGCCGTTTGAAATGTATTGCAATTTTAACGCACTAATTATGTGGATAAGTTAAAAGCATTTCCACAGACTTTCAAGTAATTTTTCTGACAAGAAAAACTAATGTTTCTAAAATTGAAATTAAACACGATTTAAAAAAAAGTTGCAGATCATAAGTTTAGACAATTTTCAGCCGTTTGAAATGTATTGCAATTTTAACGCACTAATTATGTGGATAAGTTAAAAGCATTTCCACAGACTTTCAAGTAATTTTACTGACAAGAAAAACTAATGTTTCTAAAATTAAAATTAAACACGATTTTTAAAAAGTTGCAGATCATAAGTTTAGACAATTTTTAGCCGTTTGAAATGTATTGCAATTTTAACGCACTAATTATGTGGATAAGTTAAAAGCATTTCCACAGACTTTCAAGTAATTTTACTGACAAGAAAAACTAATGTTTCTAAAATTAAAATTAAACACAATTTGAAAAAAAGTTGCAGATCATAAGTTTAGACAATTTTCAGCCGTTTGAAATGTATTGCAATTTTAACGCACTAATTATGTGGATAAGTTAAAAGCATTTCCACAGACTTTCAAGTAATTTTACTGACAAGAAAAACTAATGTTTCTAAAATTAAAATTAAACACGATTTGAAAAAAAGTTGCAAATCATAAGTTTAGACAATTTTCAGCCGTTTGAAATGTATTGCAATTTTAGAGCACTAATTATGTGGATGTTAAAAGCATTTCCACAGACTTTCAAGTAATTTTACTGACAAGAAAAACTAATGTTTCTAAAATTAAAATTAAACACGATTTAAAAAAAGTTGCAGATCATAAGTTTAGACAATTTTCAGCCGTTTGAAATGTATTGCAATTTTAACGCACCAATTATGTGGATAAGTTAAAAGCATTTCCACAGACTTTCAAGTAATTTTACTGACAAGAAAAACTAATGTTTCTAAAATTAAAATTAAACACGATTTTAAAAAAAGTTGCAGATCATAAGTTTAGACAATTTTCAGCCGTTTGAAATGTATTGCAATTTTAACGCACTAATTATGTGGATAAGTTAAAAGCATTTCCACAGACTTTCAAGTAATTTTACTGACAAGAAAAACTAATGTTTCTAAAATTGAAATTAAACACGATTTAAAAAAAAGTTGCAGATCATAAGTTTAGACAATTTTCAGCCGTTTGAAATGTATTGCAATTTTAACGCACTAATTATGTGGATAAGTTAAAAGCATTTCCACAGACTTTCAAGTAATTTTACTGACAAGAAAAACTAATGTTTCTAAAATTAAAATTAAACACGATTTGAAAAAAAGTTGCAAATCATAAGTTTAGACAATTTTCAGCCGTTTGAAATGTATTGCAATTTTAGAGCACTAATTATGTGGATAAGTTAAAAGCATTTCCACAGACTTTCAAGTAATTTTACTGACAAGAAAAACTAATGTTTCTAAAATTAAAATTAAACACGATTTGAAAAAAAGTTGCAAATCATAAGTTTAGACAATTTTCAGCCGTTTGAAATGTATTGCAATTTTAGAGCACTAATTATGTGGATAAGTTAAAAGCATTTCCACAGACTTTCAAGTAATTTTACTGACAAGAAAAACTAATGTTTCTAAAATTAAAATTAAACACGATTTGAAAAAAAGTTGCAAATCAAAAGTTTAGACAATTTTCAGCCGTTTGAAATGTATTGCAATTTTAGAGCACTAATTATGTGGATAAGTTAAAAGCATTTCCACAGACTTTCAAGTAATTTTACTGACAAGAAAAACTAATGTTTCTAAAATTAAAATTAAACACGATTTAAAAAAAGTTGCAGATCATAAGTTTAGACAATTTTCAGCCGTTTGAAATGTATTGCAATTTTAACGCACTAATTATGTGGATAAGTTAAAAGCATTTCCACAGACTTTCAAGTAATTTTACTGACAAGAAAAACTAATGTTTCTAAAATTAAAATTAAACACGATTTAAAAAAAGTTGCAGATCATAAGTTTAGACAATTTTCAGCCGTTTGAAATGTATTGCAATTTTAACGCACTAATTATGTGGATAAGTTAAAAGCATTTCCACAGACTTTCAAGTAATTTTACTGACAAGAAAAACTAATGTTTCTAAAATTAAAATTGAACACGATTTTTAAAAAAGTTGCAGATCATAAGTTTAGACAATTTTCAGCCGTTTGAAATGTATTGCAATTTTAACGCACTAATTATGTGGATAAGTTAAAAGCATTTCCACAGACTTTCAAGTAATTTTACTGACAAGAAAAACTAATGTTTCTAAAATTAAAATTAAACACGATTTGAAAAAAAGTTGCAAATCATAAGTTTAGACAATTTTCAGCCGTTTGAAATGTATTGCAATTTTAGAGCACTAATTATGTGGATAAGTTAAAAGCATTTCCACAGACTTTCAAGTAATTTTACTGACAAGAAAAACTAATGTTTCTAAAATTAAAATTAAACACGATTTAAAAAAAAGTTGCAGATCATAAGTTTAGACAATTTTCAGCCGTTTGAAATATATTGCAATTTTAACGCACTAATTATGTGGATAAGTTAAAAGCATTTCCACAGACTTTCAAGTAATTTTTCTGACAAGAAAAACTAATGTTTCTAAAATTAAAATTAAACACGATTTTAAAAAAAGTTGCAGATCATAAGTTTAGACAATTTTCAGCCGTTTGAAATGTATTGCAATTTTAAGGCACTAATTATGTGGATAAGTTAAAAGCATTTCCACAGACTTTCAAGTAATTTTACTGACAAGAAAAACTAATGTTTCTAAAATTGAAATTAAACACGATTTAAAAAAAAGTTGCAGATCATAAGTTTAGACAATTTTCAGCCGTTTGAAATGTATTGCAATTTTAACGCACTAATTATGTGGATAAGTTAAAAGCATTTCCACAGACTTTCAAGTAATTTTACTGACAAGAAAAACTAATGTTTCTAAAATTAAAATTAAACACGATTTTAAAAAAGTTGCAGATCATAAGTTTAGACAATTTTTAGCCGTTTGAAATGTATTGCAATTTTAACGCACTAATTATGTGGATAAGTTAAAAGCATTTCCACAGACTTTCAAGTAATTTTACTGACAAGAAAAACTAATGTTTCTAAAATTAAAATTAAACACAATTTGAAAAAAAGTTGCAGATCATAAGTTTAGACAATTTTCAGCCGTTTGAAATGTATTGCAATTTTAACGCACTAATTATGTGGATAAGTTAAAAGCATTTCCACAGACTTTCAAGTAATTTTACTGACAAGAAAAACTAATGTTTCTAAAATTAAAATTAAACACGATTTGAAAAAAAGTTGCAAATCATAAGTTTAGACAATTTTCAGCCGTTTGAAATGTATTGCAATTTTAGAGCACTAATTATGTGGATAAGTTAAAAGCATTTCCACAGACTTTCAAGTAATTTTACTGACAAGAAAAACTAATGTTTCTAAAATTAAAATTAAACACGATTTAAAAAAAGTTGCAGATCATAAGTTTAGACAATTTTCAGCCGTTTGAAATGTATTGCAATTTTAACGCACCAATTATGTGGATAAGTTAAAAGCATTTCCACAGACTTTCAAGTAATTTTACTGACAAGAAAAACGAATGTTTCTAAAATTAAAATTCAACACGATTTTAAAAAAAGTTGCAGATCATAAGTTTAGACAATTTTCAGCCGTTTGAAATGTATTGCAATTTTAACGCACTAATTATGTGGATAAGTTAAAAGCATTTCCACAGACTTTCAAGTAATTTTACTGACAAGAAAAACTAATGTTTCTAAAATTAAAATTAAACACGATTTGAAAAAAAGTTGCAAATCATAAGTTTAGACAATTTTCAGCCGTTTGAAATGTATTGCAATTTTAGAGCACTAATTATGTGGATAAGTTAAAAGCATTTCCACAGACTTTCAAGTAATTTTACTGACAAGAAAAACTAATGTTTCTAAAATTAAAATTAAACACGATTTAAAAAAAGTTGCAGATCATAAGTTTAGACAATTTTCAGCCGTTTGAAATGTATTGCAATTTTAACGCACTAATTATGTGGATAAGTTAAAAGCATTTCCACAGACTTTCAAGTAATTTTACTGACAAGAAAAACTAATGTTTCTAAAATTAAAATTAAACACGATTTAAAAAAAGTTGCAGATCATAAGTTTAGACAATTTTCAGCTGTTTGAAATGTATTGCAATTTTAACGCACTAATTATGTGGATAAGTTAAAAGCATTTCCACAGACTTTCAAGTAATTTTACTGACAAGAAAAACTAATGTTTCTAAAATTGAAATTAAACACGATTTTAAAAAAAGTTGCAGATCATAAGTTTAGACAATTTTCAGCCGTTTGAAATGTATTGCAATTTTAACGCACTAATTATGTGGATAAGTTAAAAGCATTTCCACAGACTTTCAAGTAATTTTACTGACAAGAAAAACTAATGTTTCTAAAATTAAAATTAAACACGATTTAAAAAAAGTGGCAGATCATAAGTTTAGACAATTTTCAGCCGTTTGAAATGTATTGCAATTTTAACGCACTAATTATGTGGATAAGTTAAAAGCCTTTCCACAGACTTTCAAGTAATTTTACTGACAAGAAAAACTAATGTTTCTAAAATTAAAATTAAACACGATTTAACACGATTTTAAAAAAAGTTGCAGATCATAAGTTTAGACAATTTTTAGCCGTTTGAAATGTATTGAAATTTTAACGCACTAATTATGTGGATAAGTTAAAAGCATTTCCACAGACTTTCAAGTAATTTTACTGACAAGAAAAACTAATTTCTAAAATTAAAATTAAACACGATTTTAAAAAAAGTTGCAGATCATAAGTTTAGACAATTTTCAGCCGTTTGAAATGTATTGCAATTTTAACGCACTAATTAAGTGGATAAGTTAAAAGCATTTCCACAGACTTTCAAGTAATTTTACTGACAAGAAAAACTAATGTTTCTAAAATTAAAATTAAACACGATTTAAAAAAAAGTTGCAGATCATAAGTTTAGACAATTTTCAGCCGTTTGAAATGTATTGCAATTTTAACGCACTAATTATGTGGATAAGTTAAAAGCATTTCCACAGACTTTCAAGTAATTTTACTGACAAGAAAAACTAATGTTTCTAAAATTAAATTAAACACGATTTTTAAAAAAGTTGCAGATCATAAGTTTAGACAATTTTCAGCCGTTTGAAATGTATTGCAATTTTAACGCACTTATGTGGCTAAGTTAAAAGCACTTCCATTGACTTTCAAGTAATTTATTGAAAGGGAAAAACAATGTTTCTAAAATCAAAAATGAGTAGAGGCGATTAAAAAAAATTGCAGATCATAAGTTTAGACAATTTTCTGCACTTTGAAATGTATTGCCATTTTAACGCACTAATTATGTGTATAAGTTAAAAGCATTTCCACAGACTCAAGTAATTTTACTGACAAGAAAAACCAATGTTTCTAAAATTAAAATTGAGTAGAAGGCGATTTGAAAACAAGTTCCAGCTCATAAGTTTAGACAATTTTCAGCCGTTTGAAATGTATTGCAATTTTAACGCACTAGTTATGTGGATAAGTTAAAAGCATTTCCACTGACTTTCAAGTAATATTTACTGACAAGAAAAACTAATGTTTCTAAAATTAAAATTGAACACGATTTCAGAAAAAGTTGCAGATCATAAGTTTAGACAATTTTCAGCCGTTTGAAATGTATTGCAATTTTAACGCACTAATTATGTGGATAAGTTAAAAGCATTTCCACTGACTTTCAAGTAATTTTAACTGACAAGAAAAACTAATGTTTCTAAAATTAAAATTGAACACGATTTCAGAAAAAGTTGCAGATCATAAGTTTAGACAATTTTCAGCCGTTAGAAATGTATTGCACTTTTAACGCACTAATTATGTGGATAAGTTAAAAGCATTTCCACTTACTTTCAAGTAATTTTACTGACAAGAAAAAACTAATGTTTCTAAAATTAAAATTGAACACGATTTCAGAAAAAGTGGCAGATAGTAAGTTTAGACAATTTTCAGCCGTTTGAAATGTATTGCAATTTTAACGCACTAATTATGTGGATAAGTTAAAAGCATTTCCACTGACTTGCAAGTGATTTTACTTATAAGAAAAACCAATGTTTAAAAAGTCAAAATTGAGTAAAAGGTTACTAGAAAAACAATTGCAGATCATAAGTTTAGACAATTTTCAGCACTTTGAAATTTATTGCAATTTTAACGCACTAATTATGTGGATAAGTTAAAAGCATTTCCACTGACTTTCAAGTAATTTTACTGACAAGAAAAACTAATGTTTCTAAAATTAAAATTAAAGACGATTTGAAAAAAGTTGCAGATCATAAGTTTAGACAATTTTCAGCCGTTTGAAATGTATTGCAATTTTAACGCACTAATTATGTGGATAAGTTAAAAGCATTTCCACTGACTTGCAAGTGATTTTACTTATAAGAAAAACCAATGTTTAAAAAGTCAAAATTGAGTAAAAAGTTACTAGAAAAACAATTGCAGATCATAAGTTTAGACAATTTTCAGCCGTTTGAAATGTATTGCAATTTTAACGCACTAATTATGTGGATAAGTTAAAAGCTTTTCCACTGACTTCCAAGTGATTTTACTGACGAGAAAAACCAATATTTCTAAAATCAAAATTGGGTAGAATGTGATTTGAAAAAAAAATTGCAGATCATAAGTTTAGACAATTTTCAGCACTTTGATATGTATTGCAAATTTAACGCACTAATTATGTGAATAAGTTAAAAGCATTTCCACAGACTTTCAAGTAATTTTACTGACAAGAAAAACGAATGTTTCTAAAATTAAAATTCAACACGATTTTAAAAAAAGTTGCAGATCATAAGTTTAGACAATTTTCAGCCGTTTGAAATGTATTGCAATTTTAACGCACTAATTATGTGGATAAGTTAAAAGCATTTCCACAGACTTTCAAGTAATTTTACTGACAAGAAAAACTAATGTTTCTAAAATTAAAATTAAACACGATTTGAAAAAAAGTTGCAAATCATAAGTTTAGACAATTTTCAGCCTTTGAAATGTATTGCAATTTTAGAGCACTAATTATGTGGATAAGTTAAAAGCATTTCCACAGACTTTCAAGTAATTTTACTGACAAGAAAAACTAATGTTTCTAAAATTAAAATTAAACACGATTTAAAAAAAGTTGCAGATCATAAGTTTAGACAATTTTCAGCCGTTTGAAATGTATTGCAATTTTAACGCACTAATTATGTGGATAAGTTAAAAGCATTTCCACAGACTTTCAAGTAATTTTACTGACAAGAAAAAACTAATGTTTCTAAAATTAAAATTAAACACGATTTAAAAAAAGTTGCAGATCATAAGTTTAGACAATTTTCAGCTGTTTGAAATGTATTGCAATTTTAACGCACTAATTATGTGGATAAGTTAAAAGCATTTCCACAGACTTTCAAGTAATTTTACTGACAAGAAAAACTAATGTTTCTAAAATTAAAATTAAACACGATTTTAAAAAAAGTTGCAGATCATAAGTTTAGACAATTTTCAGCCGTTTGAAATGTATTGCAATTTTAACGCACTAATTAAGTGGATAAGTTAAAAGCATTTCCACAGACTTTCAAGTAATTTTACTGACAAGAAAAACTAATGTTTCTAAAATTAAAATTAAACACGATTTGAAAAAAAGTTGCAAATCATAAGTTTAGACAATTTTCAGCCGTTTGAAATGTATTGCAATTTTAGAGCACTAATTATGTGGATAAGTTAAAAGCATTTCCACAGACTTTCAAGTAATTTTACTGACAAGAAAAACTAATGTTTCTAAAATTAAAATTAAACACGATTTAAAAAAAAGTTGCAGATCATAAGTTTAGACAATTTTCAGCCGTTTGAAATATATTGCAATTTTAACGCACTAATTATGTGGATAAGTTAAAAGCATTTCCACAGACTTTCAAGTAATTTTTCTGACAAGAAAAACTAATGTTTCTAAAATTAAAATTAAACACGATTTTAAAAAAGTTGCAGATCATAAGTTTAGACAATTTTCAGCCGTTTGAAATGTATTGCAATTTTAAGGCACTAATTATGTGGATAAGTTAAAAGCATTTCCACAGACTTTCAAGTAATTTTACTGACAAGAAAAACTAATGTTTCTAAAATTGAAATTAAACACGATTTAAAAAAAAGTTGCAGATCATAAGTTTAGACAATTTTCAGCCGGTTTGAAATGTATTGCAATTTTAACGCACTAATTATGTGGATAAGTTAAAAGCATTTCCACTGACTTGCAAGTGATTTTACTTATAAGAAAAACCAATGTTTAAAAAGTCAAAATTGAGTAAAAAGTTACTAGAAAAACAATTGCAGATCATAAGTTTAGACAATTTTCAGCCGTTTGAAATGTATTGCAATTTTAACGCACTAATTATGTGGATAAGTTAAAAGCTTTTCCACTGACTTCCAAGTGATTTTACTGACGAGAAAAACCAATATTTCTAAAATCAAAATTGGGTAGAATGTGATTTGAAAAAAAATTGCAGATCATAAGTTTAGACAATTTTCAGCACTTTGATATGTATTGCAAATTTAACGCACTAATTATGTGAATAAGTTAAAAGCATTTCCACAGACTTTCAAGTAATTTTACTGACAAGAAAAACGAATGTTTCTAAAATTAAAATTCAACACGATTTTAAAAAAAGTTGCAGATCATAAGTTTAGACAATTTTCAGCCGTTTGAAATGTATTGCAATTTTAACGCACTAATTATGTGGATAAGTTAAAAGCATTTCCACAGACTTTCAAGTAATTTTACTGACAAGAAAAACTAATGTTTCTAAAATTAAAATTAAACACGATTTGAAAAAAAAGTTGCAAATCATAAGTTTAGACAATTTTCAGCCGTTTGAAATGTATTGCAATTTTAGAGCACTAATTATGTGGATAAGTTAAAAGCATTTCCACAGACTTTCAAGTAATTTTACTGACAAGAAAAACTAATGTTTCTAAAATTAAAATTAAACACGATTTAAAAAAAGTTGCAGATCATAAGTTTAGACAATTTTCAGCCGTTTGAAATGTATTGCAATTTTAACGCACTAATTATGTGGATAAGTTAAAAGCATTTCCACAGACTTTCAAGTAATTTTACTGACAAGAAAAACTAATGTTTCTAAAATTAAAATTAAACACGATTTAAAAAAAGTTGCAGATCATAAGTTTAGACAATTTTCAGCTGTTTGAAATGTATTGCAATTTTAACGCACTAATTATGTGGATAAGTTAAAAGCATTTCCACAGACTTTCAAGTAATTTTACTGACAAGAAAAACTAATGTTTCTAAAATTAAAATTAAACACGATTTTAAAAAAAGTTGCAGATCATAAGTTTAGACAATTTTCAGCCGTTTGAAATGTATTGCAATTTTAACGCACTAATTAAGTGGATAAGTTAAAAGCATTTCCACAGACTTTCAAGTAATTTTACTGACAAGAAAAACTAATGTTTCTAAAATTAAAATTAAACACGATTTGAAAAAAAGTTGCAAATCATAAGTTTAGACAATTTTCAGCCGTTTGAAATGTATTGCAATTTTAGAGCACTAATTATGTGGATAAGTTAAAAGCATTTCCACAGACTTTCAAGTAATTTTACTGACAAGAAAAACTAATGTTTCTAAAATTAAAATTAAACACGATTTAAAAAAAAGTTGCAGATCATAAGTTTAGACAATTTTCAGCCGTTTGAAATATATTGCAATTTTAACGCACTAATTATGTGGATAAGTTAAAAGCATTTCCACAGACTTTCAAGTAATTTTTCTGACAAGAAAAACTAATGTTTCTAAAATTAAAATTAAACACGATTTTAAAAAAAGTTGCAGATCATAAGTTTAGACAATTTTCAGCCGTTTGAAATGTATTGCAATTTTAAGGCACTAATTATGTGGATAAGTTAAAAGCATTTCCACAGACTTTCAAGTAATTTTACTGACAAGAAAAACTAATGTTTCTAAAATTGAAATTAAACACGATTTAAAAAAAAGTTGCAGATCATAAGTTTAGACAATTTTCAGCCGTTTGAAATGTATTGCAATTTTAACGCACTAATTATGTGGATAAGTTAAAAGCATTTCCACAGACTTTCAAGTAATTTTACTGACAAGAAAAACTAATGTTTCTAAAATTAAAATTAAACACGATTTTAAAAAAGTTGCAGATCATAAGTTTAGACAATTTTTAGCCGTTTGAAATGTATTGCAATTTTAACGCACTAATTATGTGGATAAGTTAAAAGCATTTCCACAGACTTTCAAGTAATTTTACTGACAAGAAAAACTAATGTTTCTAAAATTAAAATTAAACACAATTTGAAAAAAAGTTGCAGATCATAAGTTTAGACAATTTTCAGCCGTTTGAAATGTATTGCAATTTTAACGCACTAATTATGTGGATAAGTTAAAAGCATTTCCACAGACTTTCAAGTAATTTTACTGACAAGAAAAACTAATGTTTCTAAAATTAAAATTAAACACGATTTGAAAAAAAGTTGCAAATCATAAGTTTAGACAATTTTCAGCCGTTTGAAATGTATTGCAATTTTAGAGCACTAATTATGTGGATAAGTTAAAAGCATTTCCACAGACTTTCAAGTAATTTTACTGACAAGAAAAACTAATGTTTCTAAAATTAAAATTAAACACGATTTAAAAAAAGTTGCAGATCATAAGTTTAGACAATTTTCAGCCGTTTGAAATGTATTGCAATTTTAACGCACCAATTATGTGGATAAGTTAAAAGCATTTCCACAGACTTTCAAGTAATTTTACTGACAAGAAAAACGAATGTTTCTAAAATTAAAATTCAACACGATTTTAAAAAAAGTTGCAGATCATAAGTTTAGACAATTTTCAGCCGTTTGAAATGTATTGCAATTTTAACGCACTAATTATGTGGATAAGTTAAAAGCATTTCCACAGACTTTCAAGTAATTTTACTGACAAGAAAAACTAATGTTTCTAAAATTAAAATTAAACACGATTTGAAAAAAAGTTGCAAATCATAAGTTTAGACAATTTTCAGCCGTTTGAAATGTATTGCAATTTTAGAGCACTAATTATGTGGATAAGTTAAAAGCATTTCCACAGACTTTCAAGTAATTTTACTGACAAGAAAAACTAATGTTTCTAAAATTAAAATTAAACACGATTTAAAAAAAGTTGCAGATCATAAGTTTAGACAATTTTCAGCCGTTTGAAATGTATTGCAATTTTAACGCACTAATTATGTGGATAAGTTAAAAGCATTTCCACAGACTTTCAAGTAATTTTACTGACAAGAAAAACTAATGTTTCTAAAATTAAAATTAAACACGATTTAAAAAAAGTTGCAGATCATAAGTTTAGACAATTTTCAGCTGTTTGAAATGTATTGCAATTTTAACGCACTAATTATGTGGATAAGTTAAAAGCATTTCCACAGACTTTCAAGTAATTTTACTGACAAGAAAAACTAATGTTTCTAAAATTGAAATTAAACACGATTTTAAAAAAAGTTGCAGATCATAAGTTTAGACAATTTTCAGCCGTTTGAAATGTATTGCAATTTTAACGCACTAATTATGTGGATAAGTTAAAAGCATTTCCACAGACTTTCAAGTAATTTTACTGACAAGAAAAACTAATGTTTCTAAAATTAAAATTAAACACGATTTAAAAAAAGTGGCAGATCATAAGTTTAGACAATTTTCAGCCGTTTGAAATGTATTGCAATTTTAACGCACTAATTATGTGGATAAGTTAAAAGCCTTTCCACAGACTTTCAAGTAATTTTACTGACAAGAAAAACTAATGTTTCTAAAATTAAAATTAAACACGATTTAACACGATTTTAAAAAAAGTTGCAGATCATAAGTTTAGACAATTTTTAGCCGTTTGAAATGTATTGAAATTTTAACGCACTAATTATGTGGATAAGTTAAAAGCATTTCCACAGACTTTCAAGTAATTTTACTGACAAGAAAAACTAATTTCTAAAATTAAAATTAAACACGATTTTAAAAAAAGTTGCAGATCATAAGTTTAGACAATTTTCAGCCGTTTGAAATGTATTGCAATTTTAACGCACTAATTAAGTGGATAAGTTAAAAGCATTTCCACAGACTTTCAAGTAATTTTACTGACAAGAAAAACTAATGTTTCTAAAATTAAAATTAAACACGATTTAAAAAAAAGTTGCAGATCATAAGTTTAGACAATTTTCAGCCGTTTGAAATGTATTGCAATTTTAACGCACTAATTATGTGGATAAGTTAAAAGCATTTCCACAGACTTTCAAGTAATTTTACTGACAAGAAAAACTAATGTTTCTAAAATTAAATTAAACACGATTTTTAAAAAAGTTGCAGATCATAAGTTTAGACAATTTTCAGCCGTTTGAAATGTATTGCAATTTTAACGCACTAATTATGTGGCTAAGTTAAAAGCACTTCCATTGACTTTCAAGTAATTTTATTGAAAGGGAAAAACAATGTTTCTAAAATCAAAAATGAGTAGAGGCGATTAAAAAAAATTGCAGATCATAAGTTTAGACAATTTTCTGCACTTTGAAATGTATTGCCATTTTAACGCACTAATTATGTGTATAAGTTAAAAGCATTTCCACAGACTCAAGTAATTTTACTGACAAGAAAAACCAATGTTTCTAAAATTAAAATTGAGTAGAAGGCGATTTGAAAACAAGTTCCAGCTCATAAGTTTAGACAATTTTCAGCCGTTTGAAATGTATTGCAATTTTAACGCACTAGTTATGTGGATAAGTTAAAAGCATTTCCACTGACTTTCAAGTAATTTTACTGACAAGAAAAACTAATGTTTCTAAAATTAAAATTGAACACGATTTCAGAAAAAGTTGCAGATCATAAGTTTAGACAATTTTCAGCCGTTTGAAATGTATTGCAATTTTAACGCACTAATTATGTGGATAAGTTAAAAGCATTTCCACTGACTTTCAAGTAATTTTACTGACAAGAAAAACTAATGTTTCTAAAATTAAAATTGAACACGATTTCAGAAAAAGTTGCAGATCATAAGTTTAGACAATTTTCAGCCGTTAGAAATGTATTGCACTTTTAACGCACTAATTATGTGGATAAGTTAAAAGCATTTCCACTTACTTTCAAGTAATTTTACTGACAAGAAAAACTAATGTTTCTAAAATTAAAATTGAACACGATTTCAGAAAAAGTGGCAGATAGTAAGTTTAGACAATTTTCAGCCGTTTGAAATGTATTGCAATTTTAACGCACTAATTATGTGGATAAGTTAAAAGCATTTCCACTGACTTGCAAGTGATTTTACTTATAAGAAAAACCAATGTTTAAAAAGTCAAAATTGAGTAAAAGGTTACTAGAAAAACAATTGCAGATCATAAGTTTAGACAATTTTCAGCACTTTGAAATTTATTGCAATTTTAACGCACTAATTATGTGGATAAGTTAAAAGCATTTCCACTGACTTTCAAGTAATTTTACTGACAAGAAAAACTAATGTTTCTAAAATTAAAATTAAAGACGATTTGAAAAAAAGTTGCAGATCATAAGTTTAGACAATTTTCAGCCGTTTGAAATGTATTGCAATTTTAACGCACTAATTATGTGGATAAGTTAAAAGCATTTCCACTGACTTGCAAGTGATTTTACTTATAAGAAAAACCAATGTTTAAAAAGTCAAAATTGAGTAAAAAGTTACTAGAAAAACAATTGCAGATCATAAGTTTAGACAATTTTCAGCCGTTTGAAATGTATTGCAATTTTAACGCACTAATTATGTGGATAAGTTAAAAGCTTTTCCACTGACTTCCAAGTGATTTTACTGACGAGAAAAACCAATATTTCTAAAATCAAAATTGGGTAGAATGTGATTTGAAAAAAAAATTGCAGATCATAAGTTTAGACAATTTTCAGCACTTTGATATGTATTGCAAATTTAACGCACTAATTATGTGAATAAGTTAAAAGCATTTCCACAGACTTTCAAGTAATTTTACTGACAAGAAAAACGAATGTTTCTAAAATTAAAATTCAACACGATTTTAAAAAAAGTTGCAGATCATAAGTTTAGACAATTTTCAGCCGTTTGAAATGTATTGCAATTTTAACGCACTAATTATGTGGATAAGTTAAAAGCATTTCCACAGACTTTCAAGTAATTTTACTGACAAGAAAAACTAATGTTTCTAAAATTAAAATTAAACACGATTTGAAAAAAAGTTGCAAATCATAAGTTTAGACAATTTTCAGCCGTTTGAAATGTATTGCAATTTTAGAGCACTAATTATGTGGATAAGTTAAAAGCATTTCCACAGACTTTCAAGTAATTTTACTGACAAGAAAAACTAATGTTTCTAAAATTAAAATTAAACACGATTTAAAAAAAGTTGCAGATCATAAGTTTAGACAATTTTCAGCCGTTTGAAATGTATTGCAATTTTAACGCACTAATTATGTGGATAAGTTAAAAGCATTTCCACAGACTTTCAAGTAATTTTACTGACAAGAAAAACTAATGTTTCTAAAATTAAAATTAAACACGATTTAAAAAAAGTTGCAGATCATAAGTTTAGACAATTTTCAGCTGTTTGAAATGTATTGCAATTTTAACGCACTAATTATGTGGATAAGTTAAAAGCATTTCCACAGACTTTCAAGTAATTTTACTGACAAGAAAAACTAATGTTTCTAAAATGGAAATTAAACACGATTTAAAAAAAAGTTGCAGATCATAAGTTTAGACAATTTTCAGCCGTTTGAAATGTATTGCAATTTTAACGCACTAATTATGTGGATAAGTTAAAAGCATTTCCACAGACTTTCAAGTAATTTTACTGACAAGAAAAACTAATGTTTCTAAAATTAAAATTAAACACGATTTAAAAAAAGTGGCAGATCATAAGTTTAGACAATTTTCAGCCGTTTGAAATGTATTGCAATTTTAACGCACTAATTATGTGGATAAGTTAAAAGCCTTTCCACAGACTTTCAAGTAATTTTACTGACAAGAAAAACTAATGTTTCTAAAATTAAAATTAAACACGATTTAACACGATTTTAAAAAAAGTTGCAGATCATAAGTTTAGACAATTTTTAGCCGTTTGAAATGTATTGCAATTTTAACGCACTAATTATGTGGATAAGTTAAAAGCATTTCCACAGACTTTCAAGTAATTTTACTGACAAGAAAAACTAATGTTTCTAAAATGGAAATTAAACACGATTTTAAAAAAAGTTGCAGATCATAAGTTTAGACAATTTTCAGCCGTTTGAAATGTATTGCAATTTTAACGCACTAATTATGTGGATAAGTTAAAAGCATTTCCACAGACTTTCAAGTAATTTTACTGACAAGAAAAACTAATGTTTCTAAAATTAAAATTAAACACGATTTAAAAAAAGTGGCAGATCATAAGTTTAGACAATTTTCAGCCGTTTGAAATGTATTGCAATTTTAACGCACTAATTATGTGGATAAGTTAAAAGCCTTTCCACAGACTTTCAAGTAATTTTACTGACAAGAAAAACTAATGTTTCTAAAATTAAAATTAAACACGATTTAACACGATTTTAAAAAAAGTTGCAGATCATAAGTTTAGACAATTTTTAGCCGTTTGAAATGTATTGCAATTTTAACGCACTAATTATGTGGATAAGTTAAAAGCATTTCCACAGACTTTCAAGTAATTTTACTGACAAGAAAAACTAATGTTTCTAAAATTAAAATTAAACACGATTTGAAAAAAAGTTGCAAATCATAAGTTTAGACAATTTTCAGCCGTTTGAAATGTATTGCAATTTTAGAGCACTAATTATGTGGATAAGTTAAAAGCATTTCCACAGACTTTCAAGTAATTTTACTGACAAGAAAAACTAATGTTTCTAAAATTAAAATTAAACACGATTTAAAAAAAGTTGCAGATCATAAGTTTAGACAATTTTCAGCCGTTTGAAATGTATTGCAATTTTAACGCACTAATTATGTGGATAAGTTAAAAGCATTTCCACAGACTTTCAAGTAATTTTACTGACAAGAAAAACTAATGTTTCTAAAATTAAAATTAAACACGATTTAAAAAAAGTTGCAGATCATAAGTTTAGACAATTTTCAGCTGTTTGAAATGTATTGCAATTTTAACGCACTAATTATGTGGATAAGTTAAAAGCATTTCCACAGACTTTCAAGTAATTTTACTGACAAGAAAAACTAATGTTTCTAAAATGGAAATTAAACACGATTTAAAAAAAAGTTGCAGATCATAAGTTTAGACAATTTTCAGCCGTTTGAAATGTATTGCAATTTTAACGCACTAATTATGTGGATAAGTTAAAAGCATTTCCACAGACTTTCAAGTAATTTTACTGACAAGAAAAACTAATGTTTCTAAAATTAAAATTAAACACGATTTAAAAAAAGTGGCAGATCATAAGTTTAGACAATTTTCAGCCGTTTGAAATGTATTGCAATTTTAACGCACTAATTATGTGGATAAGTTAAAAGCCTTTCCACAGACTTTCAAGTAATTTTACTGACAAGAAAAACTAATGTTTCTAAAATTAAAATTAAACACGATTTAACACGATTTTAAAAAAAGTTGCAGATCATAAGTTTAGACAATTTTTAGCCGTTTGAAATGTATTGCAATTTTAACGCACTAATTATGTGGATAAGTTAAAAGCATTTCCACAGACTTTCAAGTAATTTTACTGACAAGAAAAACTAATGTTTCTAAAATTAAAATTAAACACGATTTTAAAAAAAGTTGCAGATCATAAGTTTAGACAATTTTCAGCCGTTTGAAATGTATTGCAATTTTAACGCACTAATTAAGTGGATAAGTTAAAAGCATTTCCACAGACTTTCAAGTAATTTTACTGACAAGAAAAACTAATGTTTCTAAAATTAAAATTAAACACGATTTTAAAAAAAGTTGCAGATCATAAGTTTAGACAATTTTCAGCCGTTTGAAATGTATTGCAATTTTAACGCACTAATTATGTGGATAAGTTAAAAGCATTTCCACAGACTTTCAAGTAATTTTACTGACAAGAAAAACTAATGTTTCTAAAATTAAAATTAAACACGATTTTTAAAAAAGTTGCAGATCATAAGTTTAGACAATTTTCAGCCGTTTGAAATGTATTGCAATTTTAACGCACTAATTATGTGGCTAAGTTAAAAGCACTTCCATTGACTTTCAAGTAATTTTATTGAAAGGGAAAAACAATGTTTCTAAAATCAAAAATGAGTAGAAGGCGATTTGAAAACAAGTTCCAGCTCATAAGTTTAGACAATTTTCAGCCGTTTGAAATGTATTGCAATTTTAACGCACTAGTTATGTGGATAAGTTAAAAGCATTTCCACTGACTTTCAAGTAATTTTACTGACAAGAAAAACTAATGTTTCTAAAATTAAAATTGAACACGATTTCAGAAAAAGTTGCAGATCATAAGTTTAGACAATTTTCAGCCGTTTGAAATGTATTGCAATTTTAACGCACTAATTATGTGGATAAGTTAAAAGCATTTCCACTGACTTTCAAGTAATTTTACTGACAAGAAAAACTAATGTTTCTAAAATTAAAATTGAACACGATTTCAGAAAAAGTTGCAGATCATAAGTTTAGACAATTTTCAGCCGTTAGAAATGTATTGCACTTTTAACGCACTAATTATGTGGATAAGTTAAAAGCATTTCCACTTACTTTCAAGTAATTTTACTGACAAGAAAAACTAATGTTTCTAAAATTAAAATTGAACACGATTTCAGAAAAAGTGGCAGATAGTAAGTTTAGACAATTTTCAGCCGTTTGAAATGTATTGCAATTTTAACGCACTAATTATGTGGATAAGTTAAAAGCATTTCCACTGACTTGTAAGTGATTTTACTTATAAGAAAAACCAATGTTTAAAAAGTCAAAATTGAGTAAAAGGTTACTAGAAAAACAATTGCAGATCATAAGTTTAGACAATTTTCAGCACTTTGAAATTTATTGCAATTTTAACGCACTAATTATGTGGATAAGTTAAAAGCATTTCCACTGACTTTCAAGTAATTTTACTGACAAGAAAAACTAATGTTTCTAAAATTAAAATTAAAGACGATTTGAAAAAAAGTTGCAGATCATAAGTTTAGACAATTTTCAGCCGTTTGAAATGTATTGCAATTTTAACGCACTAATTATGTGGATAAGTTAAAAGCTTTTCCACTGACTTCCAAGTGATTTTACTGACGAGAAAAACCAATATTTCTAAAATCAAAATTGGGTAGAATGTGATTTGAAAAAAAAATTGCAGATCATAAGTTTAGACAATTTTCAGCACTTTGATATGTATTGCAAATTTAACGCACTAATTATGTGAATAAGTTAAAAGCATTTCCACAGACTTTCAAGTAATTTTACTGACAAGAAAAACGAATGTTTCTAAAATTAAAATTCAACACGATTTTAAAAAAAGTTGCAGATCATAAGTTTAGACAATTTTCAGCCGTTTGAAATGTATTGCAATTTTAACGCACTAATTATGTGGATAAGTTAAAAGCATTTCCACAGACTTTCAAGTAATTTTACTGACAAGAAAAACTAATGTTTCTAAAATTAAAATTAAACACGATTTGAAAAAAAGTTGCAAATCATAAGTTTAGACAATTTTCAGCCGTTTGAAATGTATTGCAATTTTAGAGCACTAATTATGTGGATAAGTTAAAAGCATTTCCACAGACTTTCAAGTAATTTTACTGACAAGAAAAACTAATGTTTCTAAAATTAAAATTAAACACGATTTAAAAAAAGTTGCAGATCATAAGTTTAGACAATTTTCAGCCGTTTGAAATGTATTGCAATTTTAACGCACTAATTATGTGGATAAGTTAAAAGCATTTCCACAGACTTTCAAGTAATTTTACTGACAAGAAAAACTAATGTTTCTAAAATTAAAATTAAACACGATTTAAAAAAAGTTGCAGATCATAAGTTTAGACAATTTTCAGCTGTTTGAAATGTATTGCAATTTTAACGCACTAATTATGTGGATAAGTTAAAAGCATTTCCACAGACTTTCAAGTAATTTTACTGACAAGAAAAACTAATGTTTCTAAAATGGAAATTAAACACGATTTAAAAAAAAGTTGCAGATCATAAGTTTAGACAATTTTCAGCCGTTTGAAATGTATTGCAATTTTAACGCACTAATTATGTGGATAAGTTAAAAGCATTTCCACAGACTTTCAAGTAATTTTACTGACAAGAAAAACTAATGTTTCTAAAATTAAAATTAAACACGATTTAAAAAAAGTGGCAGATCATAAGTTTAGACAATTTTCAGCCGTTTGAAATGTATTGCAATTTTAACGCACTAATTATGTGGATAAGTTAAAAGCCTTTCCACAGACTTTCAAGTAATTTTACTGACAAGAAAAACTAATGTTTCTAAAATTAAAATTAAACACGATTTAACACGATTTTAAAAAAAGTTGCAGATCATAAGTTTAGACAATTTTTAGCCGTTTGAAATGTATTGCAATTTTAACGCACTAATTATGTGGATAAGTTAAAAGCATTTCCACAGACTTTCAAGTAATTTTACTGACAAGAAAAACTAATGTTTCTAAAATTAAAATTAAACACGATTTTAAAAAAAGTTGCAGATCATAAGTTTAGACAATTTTCAGCCGTTTGAAATGTATTGCAATTTTAACGCACTAATTAAGTGGATAAGTTAAAAGCATTTCCACAGACTTTCAAGTAATTTTACTGACAAGAAAAACTAATGTTTCTAAAATTAAAATTAAACACGATTTTAAAAAAAGTTGCAGATCATAAGTTTAGACAATTTTCAGCCGTTTGAAATGTATTGCAATTTTAACGCACTAATTATGTGGATAAGTTAAAAGCATTTCCACAGACTTTCAAGTAATTTTACTGACAAGAAAAACTAATGTTTCTAAAATTAAAATTAAACACGATTTTTAAAAAAGTTGCAGATCATAAGTTTAGACAATTTTCAGCCGTTTGAAATGTATTGCAATTTTAACGCACTAATTATGTGGCTAAGTTAAAAGCACTTCCATTGACTTTCAAGTAATTTTATTGAAAGGGAAAAACAATGTTTCTAAAATCAAAAATGAGTAGAGGCGATTAAAAAAAATTGCAGATCATAAGTTTAGACAATTTTCTGCACTTTGAAATGTATTGCCATTTTAACGCACTAATTATGTGTATAAGTTAAAAGCATTTCCACAGACTCAAGTAATTTTACTGACAAGAAAAACCAATGTTTCTAAAATTAAAATTGAGTAGAAGGCGATTTGAAAACAAGTTCCAGCTCATAAGTTTAGACAATTTTCAGCCGTTTGAAATGTATTGCAATTTTAACGCACTAGTTATGTGGATAAGTTAAAAGCATTTCCACTGACTTTCAAGTAATTTTACTGACAAGAAAAACTAATGTTTCTAAAATTAAAATTGAACACGATTTCAGAAAAAGTTGCAGATCATAAGTTTAGACAATTTTCAGCCGTTTGAAATGTATTGCAATTTTAACGCACTAATTATGTGGATAAGTTAAAAGCATTTCCACTGACTTTCAAGTAATTTTACTGACAAGAAAAACTAATGTTTCTAAAATTAAAATTGAACACGATTTCAGAAAAAGTTGCAGATCATAAGTTTAGACAATTTTCAGCCGTTAGAAATGTATTGCACTTTTAACGCACTAATTATGTGGATAAGTTAAAAGCATTTCCACTTACTTTCAAGTAATTTTACTGACAAGAAAAACTAATGTTTCTAAAATTAAAATTGAACACGATTTCAGAAAAAGTGGCAGATAGTAAGTTTAGACAATTTTCAGCCGTTTGAAATGTATTGCAATTTTAACGCACTAATTATGTGGATAAGTTAAAAGCATTTCCACTGACTTGTAAGTGATTTTACTTATAAGAAAAACCAATGTTTAAAAAGTCAAAATTGAGTAAAAGGTTACTAGAAAAACAATTGCAGATCATAAGTTTAGACAATTTTCAGCACTTTGAAATTTATTGCAATTTTAACGCACTAATTATGTGGATAAGTTAAAAGCATTTCCACTGACTTTCAAGTAATTTTACTGACAAGAAAAACTAATGTTTCTAAAATTAAAATTAAAGACGATTTGAAAAAAAGTTGCAGATCATAAGTTTAGACAATTTTCAGCCGTTTGAAATGTATTGCAATTTTAACGCACTAATTATGTGGATAAGTTAAAAGCATTTCCACTGACTTGCAAGTGATTTTACTTATAAGAAAAACCAATGTTTAAAAAGTCAAAATTGAGTAAAAGGTTACTAGAAAAACAATTGCAGATCATAAGTTTAGACAATTTTCAGCCGTTTGAAATGTATTGCAATTTTAACGCACTAATTATGTGGATAAGTTAAAAGCTTTTCCACTGACTTCCAAGTGATTTTACTGACGAGAAAAACCAATATTTCTAAAATCAAAATTGGGTAGAATGTGATTTGAAAAAAAATTGCAGATCATAAGTTTAGACAATTTTCAGCACTTTGATATGTATTGCAAATTTAACGCACTAATTATGTGAATAAGTTAAAAGCATTTCCAGTGACTTGCAAGTGATATTACTTATAAGAAAAACCAATGTTTAAAAAGTCAAAATTGAATAGAAGGGGATTTAAAAAATAATTGCAGATCACGTTTAGACAATTTTCAGCACTTTGAAATGTATTGCAATTTTAATGCACTAATTATGTGGATAAGTTAAAAGCATTTCCACAGACTTTCAAGTAATTTTTCTGACAAGAAAAACCAATATTTCTAAAAAGAAAATTGAGTAGAAGGTTATTCCAAAAAAAAGGCAGATTATAAGTTCAGACAATTTTTAGAATTGAAATGTATTGCCATTTTAACGCACTAATTATGTGGCTAAGTTAAAAGCATTTCCATTGACTTTCAAGTAATTTTATTGACAAGAAAAAACAATGTTTCTAAAATCAAAAATGAGTAGAGGCGATTAAAAAAAATTGCAGATCATAAGTTTAGACAATTTTCTGCACTTTGAAATGTATTGCCATTTTAACGCACTAATTATGTGTATAAGTTAAAAGCATTTCCACTGACTTTCAAGTAATTTTACTGACAAGAAAAACTAATGTTTCTGAAATCAAAATTGAGTAGAAGGCAATTTTACAAAAAATTGCAGATCATAAATTTAGACAATTTTCAGCCGTTTGAAATGTATTGCAATTTTAACGCACTAATTATGTGGATAAGTTAAAAGCATTTCCACTTACTTTCAAGTAATTTTACTGACAAGAAAAACTAATGTTTCTAAAATTAAAATTAAAGACGATTTGAAAAAAAGTTGCAGATCATAAGTTTAGACAATTTTCAGCCGTTTGAAATGTATTGCAATTTTAACGCACTAATGGAACGGATGATAAACACCAGACTGATGTGGCATCTGGAAGAAAAACGAATACTAATTCCACAGCAAGCCGGCTTTAGACAGCACAGATCCACTGAGGACCAGGTCATCCTCATAGCCCAGGAGATAGAAGATGCCTACCAGGCACAGAAACACACAGTAGCTGTTTGGGTGGATCTGGAAAAGGCATTTGACAAAGTCTGGAAGGATGGACTTAGAGTCAGGCTAAGAAGAAGTGATGTTTGTGGGAAGATGTACAAGTGGATCAACCACTACCTCAAACAAAGAACGGCCAGAGTCCAAGTACAAGGGCAGATGAGCAAAAAGGTGACACTCGAGCAGGGAGTACCCCAAGGGGGAGTACTGTCACCCACACTCTTCCTGGTATATATAAACGATATTACAGAGAATATACCAAGAAGAGTCCATAGCTCAATGTTTGCAGACGATCTGGCTATGTGGACCTCTGAAAAGAATCTCACCATAGCAAGAAATCGGATGCAAACGGCCCTAACATCGCTGGAAGAGTGGGCGAACTCATGGCTGGTCAAAATAAACGAGGAGAAAACCACGTGCACAATATTCTCGCTCTCATTAAAACCCCAAAGTACCAAACTAAGCCTAAATGGCAAAATCCTGCAGCCAAACGACAACCCAACCTATCTGGGAGTCCCATTTGATCGGCGCATGACATGGAAAAGTCAGATTGAGAGAAACCGAATGAAAGCCAGAGAAAGAATGGCGATCATGAGGAAACTTGCTGGCACAAGCTGGGGAGCAGACGAAGGCATACTAAAGAAACTGTACACTGGAAGAGTGAGACCAGTTCTCGAGTATGGCATCGCGGCTTGGACAACAGCAGCGAAGGCGAACTTCGATAAAGTTAACAAACTTCAAAACCAAGCTATGAGAATCATAACTGGTGGCATGAAGTCAACGCCAATTGTAGAACTTGAAAAGATTACAAAACTGCAATCCATGACCGACAGAAGAGACTGCAGAGCCCAGCTGCAGTCAGAGAAACTCCGAAGACTGACGGACCATCCAATGTACCAGAGGCTAAACAATTTGGGAACTGGGAAACTAAAGCGGAGAAACTTTGCAGAAATAGCCAAAGCAAAGATGCACGAAGATCCCATAAACGCACTAACAACACCAAAACCCATCACTACTGTACGAAAACCTACTTGGAGGCAGGATATATTTCCAGAGGTGGTAGAAAATATACCAGGCATTGCAAACAAAAACTGCCAGACCGAAAAAGAAAGGAGAGATACTACCCTAAGCTTCATAACGAAAAGCTACCCAAGCATGGACTGGACCCATGCATACACCGACGGCTCTGTAACAAACACTACACAGAACGGAGGGGCAGGAGCATTCCTGAACCTACCAAATGGCAGAAAAATAACACTGTCATTCGCTACTGGTAAGTACACGAGCAATTTCAGAGCAGAGGCAGAGGCACTGAGGGCGGCAGTGGAAGAAATGGTAACACACAGTGAAAATGAGAGCCATATAGTCCTGCTGACAGATGCTCTCGAAGTAGTCACAGCGCTAAAAAGCCAGAAAAACACTGAGCTTAATGACTTAAGAGCAGCACTCTGCAAACTGTGCCAACAGTCCGCACCAAAAAGGGTAGTGGTACAGTGGGTTCCGTCACACTGCAACATCCAAGGCAACGAGGAGGCAGACAGACTGGCAAAAGAAGGTGCAAGGCTACCACAAATAGATACCAGTATGACGTACGAAGAGTCAAAACGGCTTATCAAAGCCAGGTACATGTCCAAATGGGAAACCGAACATACTGGTTACACCAAAAACGATGCCTATTACCAGTTGAACCGAAGAGAGCAGGTCGTTGTCTTCAGACTTCGCACTGGCCACAACAGACTGAGGTACCACCTCTTCAACAAATTGAAGATAGGGTGTACCGACGAATGCCCGTGCGGTACTGGTAAAATGACCACTGAACATCTGCTGCAGAACTGCCCGACATACGAGGATCAGAGAGAGCAGATGTGGCCATTGCCAGTGGAACTGCAAGACAAGCTCTATGGTAGTGGCGAGAGTCTCAGGATGACCGCCGCTTTTTTCGAGAAAATAATGGTTACTGTCTGACTGTGTACGCAGAAGAAGAAGAAGAAGAAAAGCATTTCCACTTACTTTCAAGTAATTTTACTGACAAGAAAAACTAATGTTTCTAAAATTAAAATTGAACACGATTTCAGAAAAAGTGGCAGATAGTAAGTTTAGACAATTTTCAGCCGTTTGAAATGTATTGCAATTTTAACGCACTAATTATGTGGATAAGTTAAAAGCATTTCCATTGACTTGCAAGTGATTTTACTTATAAGAAAAACCAATGTTTAAAAAGTCAAAATTGAGTAAAAGGTTACTAGAAAAACAATTGCAGATCATAAGTTTAGACAATTTTCAGCACTTTGAAATTTATTGCAATTTTAACGCACTAATTATGTGGATAAGTTAAAAGCATTTCCACTGACTTTCAAGTAATTTTACTGACAAGAAAAACTAATGTTTCTAAAATTAAAATTAAAGACGATTTGAAAAAAAGTTGTAGATCATAAGTTTAGACAATTTTCAGCCGTTTGAAATGTATTGCAATTTTAACGCACTAATTATGTGGATAAGTTAAAAGCATTTCCACTGACTTTCAAGTAATTTTACAGACAAGAAAAACTAATGTTTCTGAAATCAAAATTGAGTAGAAGGCGATTTTACAAAAATTTAAAGATCATAAGTTTAGACAATTTTCAGCCGTTAGAAATGTATTGCACTTTTAACGCACTAATTATGTGGATAAGTTAAAAGCATTTCCACTTACTTTCAAGTAATTTTACTGACAAGAAAAACTAATGTTTCTAAAATTAAAATTGAACACGATTTCAGAAAAAGTGGCAGATAATAAGTTTAGACAATTTTCAGCCGTTTGAAATGTATTGCAATTTTAACGCACTAATTATGTGGATAAGTTAAAAGCATTTCCACTGACTTGCAAGTGATTTTACTTATAAGAAAAACCAATGTTTAAAAAGTCAAAATTGAGTAAAAGGTTACTAGAAAAACAATTGCAGATCATAAGTTTAGACAATTTTCAGCACTTTGAAATTTATTGCAATTTTAACGCACTAATTATGTGAACAAGTTAAAAGCATTTCCATTGACTTTCAAGTAATTTTACTGACGAGAAAAACCAATATTTCTAAAATCAAAATTGGGTAGAAAGTGATTTGAAAAAAAATTGCAGATCATAAGTTTAGACAATTTTCAGCACTTTGATATGTATTGCAAATTTAACGCACTAATTATGTGAATAAGTTAAAAGCATTTCCAGTGACTTGCAAGTGATATTACTTATAAGAAAAACCAATGTTTAAAAAGTCAAAATTGAATAAAAGGGGATTTAAAAAATAATTGCAAATCATGTTTAGAAAATTTTCAGCACTTTTAAATGTATTGCAATTTTAATGCACTAATTATGTGGATAAGTTAAAAGCATTTCCACAGACTTTCAAGTAATTTTTCTGACAAGAAAAACCAATATTTCTAAAAAGAAAATTGAGTAGAAGGTTATTCCAAAAAAATGGCAGATCATAAGTTCAGACAATTTTTAGAATTGAAATGTATTGCCATTTTAACGCACTAATTATGTGGCTAAGTTAAAAGCATTTCCACTGACTTTCAAGTAATTTTACGGACAAGAAAAACTAATGTTTCTGAAATCAAAATTGAGTAGAAGGCGATTTTACAAAAATTTGCAGATCATAAGTTTAGACAATTTTCAGCCGTTAGAAATGTATTGCACTTTTAACGCACTAATTATGTGGATAAGTTAAAAGCATTTCCACTTACTTTCAAGTAATTTTACTGACAAGAAAAACTAATGTTTCTAAAATTAAAATTGAACACGATTTCAGAAAAAGTGGCAGATATTAAGTTTAGACAATTTTCATCCGTTTGAAATGTATTGCAATTTTAACGCACTAATTATGTGGATAAGTTAAAAGGATTTCCATAGACTTTCAAGTAATTTTACTGACAAGAAAAACTAATGTTTCTAAAATAAAAATTGAACACGATTTCAGAAAAAGTGGCAGATAATAAGTTTAGACAATTTTCAGCCGTTTGAAATGTATTGCAATTTTAACGCACTAATTATGTGGATAAATTAAAAGCATTTCCACTGACTTGCAAGTGATTTTACTTATAAGAAAAACCAATGTTTAAAAAGTCAAAATTGAGTAAAAGGTTACTAGAAAAACAATTGCAGATCATAAGTTTAGACAATTTTCAGCACTTTGAAATTTATTGAAATTTTAACGCACTAATTATGTGGACAAGTTAAAAGCATTTCCATAGACTTTCAAGTAATTTTACTGACAAGAAAAACTAATGTTTCTAAAATAAAAATTGAACACGATTTCAGAAAAAGTGGCAGATAATAAGTTTAGACAATTTTCAGCCGTTTGAAATGTATTGCAATTTTAACGCACTAATTATGTGGATAAGTTAAAAGCATTTCCACTGACTTGCAAGTAATTTTACTGACAAGAAAAACTAATGTTTCTAAAATTAAAATTGAACACGATTTCAGAAAAAGTGGCAGATATTAAGTTTAGACAATTTTCATCCGTTTGAAATGTATTGCAATTTTAACGCACTAATTATGTGGATAAGTTAAAAGGATTTCCATAGACTTTCAAGTAATTTTACTGACAAGAAAAACTAATGTTTCTAAAATAAAAATTGAACACGATTTCAGAAAAAGTGGCAGATAATAAGTTTAGACAATTTTCAGCCGTTTGAAATGTATTGCAATTTTAACGCACTAATTATGTGGATAAATTAAAAGCATTTCCACTGACTTGCAAGTGATTTTACTTATAAGAAAAACCAATGTTTAAAAAGTCAAAATTGAGTAAAAGGTTACTAGAAAAACAATTGCAGATCATAAGTTTAGACAATTTTCAGCACTTTGAAATTTATTGAAATTTTAACGCACTAATTATGTGGACAAGTTAAAAGCATTTCCATAGACTTTCAAGTAATTTTACTGACAAGAAAAACTAATGTTTCTAAAATAAAAATTGAACACGATTTCAGAAAAAGTGGCAGATAATAAGTTTAGACAATTTTCAGCCGTTTGAAATGTATTGCAATTTTAACGCACTAATTATGTGGATAAGTTAAAAGCATTTCCACTGACTTGCAAGTGATTTTACTTATAAGAAAAACCAATGTTTAAAAAGTCAAAATTGAGTAAAAGGTTACTAGAAAAACAATTGCAGATCATAAGTTTAGACAATTTTCAGCCGTTTGAAATGTATTGCAATTTTAACGCACTAATTATGTGGCTAAGTTAAAAGCATTTCCATTGACTTTCAAGTAATTTTATTGAAAGGGAAAAACAATGTTTCTAAAATCAAAAATGAGTAGAGGCGATTAAAAAAAATTGCAGATCATAAGTTTAGACAATTTTCTGCACTTTGAAATGTATTACCATTTTAACGCACTAATTATGTGTATAAGTTAAAAGCATTTCCACAGACTCAAGTAATTTTACTGACAAGAAAAACCAATGTTTCTAAAATTAAAATTGAGTAGAAGGCGATTTGAAAACAAGTTCCAGCTCATAAGTTTAGACAATTTTCAGCCGTTTGAAATGTATTGCAATTTTAACGCACTAGTTATGTGGATAAGTTAAAAGCATTTCCACTGACTTTCAAGTAATTTTACTGACAAGAAAAACTAATGTTTCTAAAATTAAAATTGAACACGATTTCAGAAAAAGTGGCAGATAATAAGTTTAGAAAATTTTCAGCCGTTTGAAATGTATTGCAATTTTAACGCACTAATTATGTGGATAAGTTAAAAGCATTTCCACAGACTTTCAAGTAATTTTACTGACAAGAAAAACTAATGTTTCTAAAATTAAAATTGAACACGATTTCAGAAAAAGTTGCAGATCATAAGTTTAGACAATTTTCAGCCGTTAGAAATGTATTGCACTTTTAACGCACTAATTATGTGGATAAGTTAAAAGCATTTCCACTTACTTTCAAGTAATTTTACTGACAAGAAAAACTAATGTTTCTAAAATTAAAATTGAACACGATTTCAGAAAAAGTGGCAGATAGTAAGTTTAGACAATTTTCAGTCGTTTGAAATGTATTGCAATTTTAACGCACTAATTATGTGGATAAGTTAAAAGCATTTCCACTGACTTGCAAGTGATTTTACTTATAAGAAAAACCAATGTTTAAAAAGTCAAAATTGAGTAAAAGGTTACTAGAAAAACAATTGCAGATCATAAGTTTAGACAATTTTCAGCACTTTGAAATTTATTGCAATTTTAACGCACTAATTATGTGAACAAGTTAAAAGCATTTCCATTGACTTTCAAGTAATTTTACTGACGAGAAAAACCAATATTTCTAAAATCAAAATTGGGTAGAAAGTGATTTGAAAAAAAATTGCAGATCATAAGTTTAGACAATTTTCAGCACTTTGATATGTATTGCAAATTTAACGCACTAATTATGTGAATAAGTTAAAAGCATTTCCAGTGACTTGCAAGTGATATTACTTATAAGAAAAACCAATGTTTAAAAAGTCAAAATTGAATAAAAGGGGATTTAAAAAATAATTGCAGATCATGTTTAGAAAATTTTCAGCACTTTTAAATGTATTGCAATTTTAATGCACTAATTATGTGGATAAGTTAAAAGCATTTCCACAGACTTTCAAGTAGTTTTTCTGACAAGAAAAACCAATATTTCTAAAAAGAAAATTGAGTAGAAGGTTATTCCAAAAAAATGGCAGATCATAAGTTCAGACAATTTTTAGAATTGAAATGTATTGCCATTTTAACGCACTAATTATGTGGCTAAGTTAAAAGCATTTCCACTGACTTTCAAGTAATTTTACGGACAAGAAAAACTAATGTTTCTGAAATCAAAATTGAGTAGAAGGCGATTTTACAAAAATTTGCAGATCATAAGTTTAGACAATTTTCAGCCGTTAGAAATGTATTGCACTTTTAACGCACTAATTATGTGGATAAGTTAAAAGCATTTCCACTTACTTTCAAGTAATTTTACTGACAAGAAAAACTAATGTTTCTAAAATTAAAATTGAACACGATTTCAGAAAAAGTGGCAGATATTAAGTTTAGACAATTTTCATCCGTTTGAAATGTATTGCAATTTTAACGCACTAATTATGTGGATAAGTTAAAAGGATTTCCATAGACTTTCAAGTAATTTTACTGACAAGAAAAACTAATGTTTCTAAAATAAAAATTGAACACGATTTCAGAAAAAGTGGCAGATAATAAGTTTAGACAATTTTCAGCCGTTTGAAATGTATTGCAATTTTAACGCACTAATTATGTGGATAAATTAAAAGCATTTCCACTGACTTGCAAGTGATTTTACTTATAAGAAAAACCAATGTTTAAAAAGTCAAAATTGAGTAAAAGGTTACTAGAAAAACAATTGCAGATCATAAGTTTAGACAATTTTCAGCAATTTGAAATTTATTGAAATTTTAACGCACTAATTATGTGGACAAGTTAAAAGCATTTCCATAGACTTTCAAGTAATTTTACTGACAAGAAAAACTAATGTTTCTAAAATAAAAATTGAACACGATTTCAGAAAAAGTGGCAGATAATAAGTTTAGACAATTTTCAGCCGTTTGAAATGTATTGCAATTTTAACGCACTAATTATGTGGATAAGTTAAAAGCATTTCCACTGACTTGCAAGTGATTTTACTTATAAGAAAAACCAATGTTTAAAAAGTCAAAATTGAGTAAAAGGTTACTAGAAAAACAATTGCAGATCATAAGTTTAGACAATTTTCAGCCGTTTGAAATGTATTGCAATTTTAACGCACTAATTATGTGGCTAAGTTAAAAGCATTTCCATTGACTTTCAAGTAATTTTATTGAAAGGGAAAAACAATGTTTCTAAAATCAAAAATGAGTAGAGGCGATTAAAAAAAATTGCAGATCATAAGTTTAGACAATTTTCTGCACTTTGAAATGTATTGCCATTTTAACGCACTAATTATGTGTATAAGTTAAAAGCATTTCCACAGACTCAAGTAATTTTACTGACAAGAAAAACCAATGTTTCTAAAATTAAAATTGAGTAGAAGGCGATTTGAAAACAAGTTCCAGCTCATAAGTTTAGACAATTTTCAGCCGTTTGAAATGTATTGCAATTTTAACGCACTAGTTATGTGGATAAGTTAAAAGCATTTCCACTGACTTTCAAGTAATTTTACTGACAAGAAAAACTAATGTTTCTAAAATTAAAATTGAACACGATTTCAGAAAAAGTGGCAGATAATAAGTTTAGAAAATTTTCAGCCGTTTGAAATGTATTGCAATTTTAACGCACTAATTATGTGGATAAGTTAAAAGCATTTCCACAGACTTTCAAGTAATTTTACTGACAAGAAAAACTAATGTTTCTAAAATTAAAATTGAACACGATTTCAGAAAAAGTTGCAGATCATAAGTTTAGACAATTTTCAGCCGTTAGAAATGTATTGCACTTTTAACGCACTAATTATGTGGATAAGTTAAAAGCATTTCCACTTACTTTTAAGTAATTTTACTGACAAGAAAAACTAATGTTTCTAAAATTAAAATTGAACACGATTTCAGAAAAAGTGGCAGATAGTAAGTTTAGACAATTTTCAGTCGTTTGAAATGTATTGCAATTTTAACGCACTAATTATGTGGATAAGTTAAAAGCATTTCCACTGACTTGCAAGTGATTTTACTTATAAGAAAAACCAATGTTTAAAAAGTCAAAATTGAGTAAAAGGTTACTAGAAAAACAATTGCAGATCATAAGTTTAGACAATTTTCAGCACTTTGAAATTTATTGCAATTTTAACGCACTAATTATGTGGATAAGTTAAAAGCATTTCCACTGACTTTCAAGTAATTTTACTGACAAGAAAAACTAATGTTTCTAAAATTAAAATTAAAGACGATTTGAAAAAAAGTTGCAGATCATAAGTTTAGACAATTTTCAGCCGTTTGAAATGTATTGCAATTTTAACGCACTAATTATGTGGATAAGTTAAAAGCATTTCCACTGACTTTCAAGTAATTTTACAGACAAGAAAAACTAATGTTTCTGAAATCAAAATTGAGTAGAAGGCGATTTTACAAAAATTTAAAGATCATAAGTTTAGACAATTTTCAGCCGTTAGAAATGTATTGCACTTTTAACGCACTAATTATGTGGATAAGTTAAAAGCATTTCCACTTACTTTCAAGTAATTTTACTGAAAAGAAAAACTAATGTTTCTAAAATTAAAATTAAACACGATTTCAGAAAAAAGTGGCAGATAATAAGTTTAGACAATTTTCAGCCGTTTGAAATGTATTGCAATTTTAACGCACTAATTATGTGGATAAGTTAAAAGCATTTCCACTGACTTGCAAGTGATTTTACTTATAAAAAAAACCAATGTTTAAAAAGTCAAAATTGAGTAAAAGGTTACTAGAAAAACAATTGCAGATCATAAGTTTAGACAATTTTCAGCACTTTGAAATTTATTGCAATTTTAACGCACTAATTATGTGGACAAGTTAAAAGCATTTCCATTGACTTTCAAGTAATTTTACTGACGAGAAAAACCAATATTTCTAAAATCAAAATTGGGTAAATAGTGATTTGAAAAAACATTGCAGATCATAAGTTTAGACAATTTTCAGCACTTTGATATGTATTGCAAATTTAACGCACTAATTATGTGAATAAGTTAAAAGCATTTCCAGTGACTTGCAAGTGATATTACTTATAAGAAAAACCAATGTTTAAAAAGTCAAAATTGAATAGAAGGGGATTTAAAAAATAATTGCAGATCATGTTTAGAAAATTTTCAGCACTTTGAAATGTATTGCAATTTTAATGCACTAATTATGTGGATAAGTTAAAAGCATTTCCACAGACTTTCAAGTAATTTTTCTGACAAGAAAAACCAATATTTCTAAAAAGAAAATTGAGTAGAAGGTTATTCCAAAAAAATGGCAGATCATAAGTTCAGACAATTTTTAGAATTGAAATGTATTGCCATTTTAACGCACTAATTATGTGGCTAAGTTAAAAGCATTTCCATTGACTTTCAAGTAATTTTATTGAAAGGGAAAAACAATGTTTCTGAAATCAAAAATGAGTAGAGGCAATTAAAAAAAATTGCAGATCATAAGTTTAGACAATTTTCTGCACTTTGAAATGCATTGCCATTTTAACGCACTAATTATGTGTATAAGTTAAAAGCATTTCCACAGACTTAAGTAATTTTACTGACAAGAAAAACCAATGTTTCTAAAATTAAAATTGAGTAGAAGGCGATTTGAAAACAAGTTCCAGCTCATAAGTTTAGACAATTTTCAGCCGTTTGAAATGTATTGCAATTTTAACGCACTAGTTATGTGGATAAGTTAAAAGCATTTCCACAGACTTTCAAGTAATTTTACTGACAAGAAAAACTAATGTTTCTAAAATTAAAATTGAACACGATTTCAGAAAAAGTGGCAGATAATAAGTTTAGAAAATTTTCAGCCGTTTGAAATGTATTGCAATTTTAACGCACTAATTATGTGGATAAGTTAAAAGCATTTCCACTGACTTTCAAGTAATTTTACTGACAAGAAAAACTAATGTTTCTGAAATTAAAATTGAGTAGAAGGCGATTTTACAAAAATTTAAAGATCATAAGTTTAGACAATTTTCAGCAGTTAGAAATGTATTGCACTTTTAACGCACTAATTATGTGGATAAGTTAAAAGCATTTCCACTTACTTGCAAGTGATTTTACTTATAAGAAAAACCAATGTTTAAAAAGTCAAAATTGAGTAAAAGGTTACTAGAAAAACAATTGCAGATCATAAGTTTAGACAATTTTCAGCCGTTTGAAATGTATTGCAATTTTAACGCACTAATTATGTGAATAAGTTAAAAGCATTTCCACTGACTTGCAAGTGATTTTACTTATAAGAAAAACCAATTTTTAAAAAGTCAAAATTGAATAGAAGGGGATTTAAAAAATAATTGCAGATCACGTTTAGACAATTTTCAGCACTTTGAAATGTATTGCAATTTTAATGCACTAATTATGTGGATAAGTTAAAAGCATTTCCACAGACTTTCAAGTAATTTTTCTGACAAGAAAAACCAATATTTCTAAAAAGAAAATTGAGTAGAAGGTTATTCCAAAAAAATGGCAGATCATAAGTTCAGACAATTTTTAGAATTGAAATGTATTGCCATTTTAACGCACTAATTATGTGGCTAAGTTAAAAGCATTTCCATTGACTTTCAAGTAATTTTATTGACAAGAAAAAACAATGTTTCTAAAATCAAAAATGAGTAGAGGCGATTAAAAAAAATTGCAGATCATAAGTTTAGACAATTTTCTGCACTTTGAAATGTATTGCCATTTTAACGCACTAATTATGTGTATAAGTTAAAAGCATTTCCACAGACTTTCAAGTAATTTTACTGACAAGAAAAACCAATGTTTCTAAAATTAAAATTGAGTAGAAGGCGATTTGAAAACAAGTTCCAGCTCATAAGTTTAGACAATTTTCAGCAGTTTGAAATGTATTGCAATTTTAACGCACTAATTATGTGGATAAGTTAAAAGCATTTCCATAGACTTTCAAGTAATTTTACTGACAAGAAAAACTAATGTTTCTAAAATTAAAATTGAACACGATTTCAGAAAAAGTTGCAGATCATAAGTTTAGACAATTTTCAGCCGTTAGAAATGTATTGCACTTTTAACGCACTAATTATGTGGATAAGTTAAAAGCATTTCCACTTACTTTCAAGTAATTTTACTGACAAGAAAAACTAATGTTTTTAAAATTAAAATTGAACACGATTTCAGAAAAAGTGGCAGATAGTAAGTTTAGACAATTTTCAGCCGTTTGAAATGTATTGCAATTTTAACGCACTAATTATGTGGATAAGTTAAAAGCATTTCCACTGACTTGCAAGTGATTTTACTTATAAGAAAAACCAATGTTTAAAAAGTCAAAATTGAGTAAAAGGTTACTAGAAAAACAATTGCAGATCATAAGTTTAGACAATTTTCAGCACTTTGAAATTTATTGCAATTTTAACGCACTAATTATGTCGATAAGTTAAAAGCATTTCCACTGACTTTCAAGTAATTTTACTGACAAGAAAAACTAATGTTTCTAAAATTAAAATTAAAGACGATTTGAAAAAAAGTTGCAAATCATAAGTTTAGACAATTTTCAGCCGTTTGAAATGTATTGCAATTTTAACGCACTAATTATGTGGATAAGTTAAAAGCATTTCCACTTACTTGCAAGTGATTTTACTTATAAGAAAAACCAATGTTTAAAAAGTCAAAATTGAGTAAAAGGTTACTAGAAAAACAATTGCAGATCATAAGTTTAGACAATTTTCAGCCGTTTGAAATGTATTGCAATTTTAACGCACTAATTATGTGGCTAAGTTAAAAGCATTTCCATTGACTTTCAAGTAATTTTATTGACAAGAAAAAACAATGTTTCTAAAATCAAAAATGAGTAGAGGCGATTAAAAAAAATTGCAGATCATAAGTTTAGACAATTTTCTGCACTTTGAAATGTATTGCCATTTTAACGCACTAATTATGTGTATAAGTTAAAAGCATTTCCACAGACTTTCAAGTAATTTTACTGACAAGAAAAACCAATGTTTCTAAAATTAAAATTGAGTAGAAGGCGATTTGAAAACAAGTTCCAGCTCATAAGTTTAGACAATTTTCAGCCGTTTGAAATGTATTGCCATTTTAACGCACTAATTATGTGTATAAGTTAAAAGCATTTCCACTGACTTTCAAGTAATTTTACTGACAAGAAAAACTAATGTTTCTGAAATCAAAATTGAGTAGAAGGCAATTTTACAAAAAATTGCAGATCATAAATTTAGACAATTTTCAGCCGTTTGAAATGTATTGCAATTTTAACGCACTAATTATGTGGATAAGTTAAAAGCATTTCCACAGACTTTCAAGTAATTTTACTGACAAGAAAAACTAATGTTTCTAAAATTAAAATTGAACACGATTTCAGAAAAAGTGGCAGATAATAAGTTTAGAAAATTTTCAGCCGTTTGAAATGTATTGCAATTTTAACGCACTAATTATGTGGATAAGTTAAAAGCATTTCCATAGACTTTCAAGTAATTTTACTGACAAGAAAAACTAATGTTTCTAAAATTAAAATTGAACACGATTTCAGAAAAAGTTGCAGATCATAAGTTTAGACAATTTTCAGCCGTTAGAAATGTATTGCACTTTTAACGCACTAATTATGTGGATAAGTTAAAAGCATTTCCACTTACTTTCAAGTAATTTTACTGACAAGAAAAACTAATGTTTTTAAAATTAAAATTGAACACGATTTCAGAAAAAGTGGCAGATAGTAAGTTTAGACAATTTTCAGCCGTTTGAAATGTATTGCAATTTTAACGCACTAATTATGTGGATAAGTTAAAAGCATTTCCACTGACTTGCAAGTGATTTTACTTATAAGAAAAACCAATGTTTAAAAAGTCAAAATTGAGTAAAAGGTTACTAGAAAAACAATTGCAGATCATAAGTTTAGACAATTTTCAGCACTTTGAAATTTATTGCAATTTTAACGCACTAATTATGTCGATAAGTTAAAAGCATTTCCACTGACTTTCAAGTAATTTTACTGACAAGAAAAACTAATGTTTCTAAAATTAAAATTAAAGACGATTTGAAAAAAAGTTGCAGATCATAAGTTTAGACAATTTTCAGCCGTTTGAAATGTATTGCAATTTTAACGCACTAATTATGTGGATAAGTTAAAAGCATTTCCACTGACTTTCAAGTAATTTTACAGACAAGAAAAACTAATGTTTCTGAAATCAAAATTGAGTAGAAGGCGATTTTACAAAAATTTAAAGATCATAAGTTTAGACAATTTTCAGCCGTTAGAAATGTATTGCACTTTTAACGCACTAATTATGTGGATAAGTTAAAAGCATTTCCACAGACTTTCAAGTAATTTTACTGACAAGAAAAACTAATGTTTCTAAAATTAAAATTAAACACGATTTTTAAAAAAGTTGCAGATCATAAGTTTAGACAATTTTCAGCCGTTTGAAATGTATTGCAATTTTAACGCACTAATTATGTGGATAAGTTAAAAGCATTTCCACAGACTTTCAAGTAATTTTTCTGACAAGAAAAACTAATGTTTCTAAAATTAAAATTAAACACGATTTAAAAAAAAGTTGCAGATCATAAGTTTAGACAATTTTCAGCCGTTTGAAATGTATTGCAATTTTAACGCACTAATTATGTGGATAAGTTAAAAGCATTTCCACAGACTTTCAAGTAATTTTACTGACAAGAAAAACTAATGTTTCTAAAATTGAAATTAAACACGATTTAAAAAAAAGTTGCAGATCATAAGTTTAGACAATTTTCAGCCGTTTGAAATGTATTGCAATTTTAACGCACTAATTATGTGGACAAGTTAAAAGCATTTCCATAGACTTTCAAGTAATTTTACTGACAAGAAAAACTAATGTTTCTAAAATAAAAATTGAACACGATTTCAGAAAAAGTGGCAGATAATAAGTTTAGACAATTTTCAGCCGTTTGAAATGTATTGCAATTTTAACGCACTAATTATGTGGATAAATTAAAAGCATTTCCACTGACTTGCAAGTGATTTTACTTATAAGAAAAACCAATGTTTAAAAAGTCAAAATTGAGTAAAAGGTTACTAGAAAAACAATTGCAGATCATAAGTTTAGACAATTTTCAGCACTTTGAAATTTATTGAAATTTTAACGCACTAATTATGTGGACAAGTTAAAAGCATTTCCATAGACTTTCAAGTAATTTTACTGACAAGAAAAACTAATGTTTCTAAAATAAAAATTGAACACGATTTCAGAAAAAGTGGCAGATAATAAGTTTAGACAATTTTCAGCCGTTTGAAATGTATTGCAATTTTAACGCACTAATTATGTGGATAAGTTAAAAGCATTTCCACTGACTTGCAAGTGATTTTACTTATAAGAAAAACCAATGTTTAAAAAGTCAAAATTGAGTAAAAGGTTACAAGAAAAACGATTGCAGATCATAAGTTTAGACAATTTTCAGCACTTTGAAATTTATTGCAATTTTAACGCACTAATTATGTGGACAAGTTAAAAGCATTTCCATTGACTTTCAAATAATTTTACTGACGAGAAAAACCAATATTTCTAAAATCAAAATTGGGTAGAAAGTGATTTGAAAAAAAATTGCAGATCATAAGTTTAGACAATTTTCAGCCGTTTGAAATGTATTGCAATTTTAACGCACTAATTATGTGGCTAAGTTAAAAGCATTTCCATTGACTTTCAAGTAATTTTATTGAAAGGGAAAAACAATGTTTCTAAAATCAAAAATGAGTAGAGGCGATTAAAAAAAATTGCAGATCATAAGTTTAGACAATTTTCTGCACTTTGAAATGTATTGCCATTTTAACGCACTAATTATGTGTATAAGTTAAAAGCATTTCCACAGACTCAAGTAATTTTACTGACAAGAAAAACCAATGTTTCTAAAATTAAAATTGAGTAGAAGGCGATTTGAAAACAAGTTCCAGCTCATAAGTTTAGACAATTTTCAGCCGTTTGAAATGTATTGCAATTTTAACGCACTAGTTATGTGGATAAGTTAAAAGCATTTCCACTGACTTTCAAGTAATTTTACTGACAAGAAAAACTAATGTTTCTAAAATTAAAATTGAACACGATTTCAGAAAAAGTGGCAGATAATAAGTTTAGAAAATTTTCAGCCGTTTGAAATGTATTGCAATTTTAACGCACTAATTATGTGGATAAGTTAAAAGCATTTCCACTGACTTGCAAGTGATTTTACTTATAAGAAAAACCAATGTTTAAAAAGTCAAAATTGAGTAAAAGGTTACTAGAAAAACAATTGCAGATCATAAGTTTAGACAATTTTCAGCACTTTGAAATTTATTGCAATTTTAACGCACTAATTATGTGGATAAGTTAAAAGCATTTCCACTGACTTTCAAGTAATTTTACTGACAAGAAAAACTAATGTTTCTAAAATTAAAATTAAAGACGATTTGAAAAAAAGTTGCAGATCATAAGTTTAGACAATTTTCAGCCGTTTGAAATGTATTGCAATTTTAACGCACTAATTATGTGGATAAGTTAAAAGCATTTCCACTGACTTTCAAGTAATTTTACAGACAAGAAAAACTAATGTTTCTGAAATCAAAATTGAGTAGAAGGCGATTTTACAAAAATTTAAAGATCATAAGTTTAGACAATTTTCAGCCGTTAGAAATGTATTGCACTTTTAACGCACTAATTATGTGGATAAGTTAAAAGCATTTCCACTTACTTTCAAGTAATTTTACTGACAAGAAAAACTAATGTTTCTAAAATTAAAATTAAACACGATTTCAGAAAAAGTGGCAGATAATAAGTTTAGACAATTTTCAGCCGTTTGAAATGTATTGCAATTTTAACGCACTAATTATGTGGATAAGTTAAAAGCATTTCCTCTGACTTGCAAGTGATTTTACTTATAAAAAAAACCAATGTTTAAAAAGTCAAAATTGAGTAAAAGGTTACTAGAAAAACAATTGCAGATCATAAGTTTAGACAATTTTCAGCACTTTGAAATTTATTGCAATTTTAACGCACTAATTATGTGGACAAGTTAAAAGCATTTCCATTGACTTTCAAGTAATTTTACTGACGAGAAAAACCAATATTTCTAAAATCAAAATTGGGTAAAAAGTGATTTGAAAAAAAATTGCAGATCATAAGTTTAGACAATTTTCAGCACTTTGATATGTATTGCAAATTTAACGCACTAATTATGTGAATAAGTTAAAAGCATTTCCAGTGACTTGCAAGTGATATTACTTATAAGAAAAACCAATGTTTAAAAAGTCAAAATTGAGTAAAAGGTTACTAGAAAAACAATTGCAGATCATAAGTTTAGACAATTTTCAGCACTTTGAAATTTATTGCAATTTTAACGCACTAATTATGTGGATAAGTTAAAAGCATTTCCACTGACTTTCAAGTAATTTTACTGACAAGAAAAACTAATGTTTCTAAAATTAAAATTAAAGACGATTTGAAAAAAAGTTGCAGATCATAAGTTTAGACAATTTTCAGCCGTTTGAAATGTATTGCAATTTTAACGCACTAATTATGTGGATAAGTTAAAAGCATTTCCACTGACTTTCAAGTAATTTTACAGACAAGAAAAACTAATGTTTCTGAAATCAAAATTGAGTAGAAGGCGATTTTACAAAAATTTAAAGATCATAAGTTTAGACAATTTTCAGCCGTTAGAAATGTATTGCACTTTTAACGCACTAATTATGTGGATAAGTTAAAAGCATTTCCACTTACTTTCAAGTAATTTTACTGACAAGAAAAACTAATGTTTCTAAAATTAAAATTGAACACGATTTCAGAAAAAGTGGCAGATAATAAGTTTAGACAATTTTCAGCCGTTTGAAATGTATTGCAATTTTAACGCACTAATTATGTGGATAAGTTAAAAGCATTTCCACTGACTTGCAAGTGATTTTACTTATAAGCAAAACCAATGTTTAAAAAGTCAAAATTGAGTAAAAGGTTACTAGAAAAACAATTGCAGATCATAAGTTTAGACAATTTTCAGCACTTTGAAATTTATTGCAATTTTAACGCACTAATTATGTGGATAAGTTAAAAGCATTTCCACTGACTTTCAAGTAATTTTACTGACAAGAAAAACTAATGTTTCTAAAATTAAAATTAAAGACGATTTGAAAAAAAGTTGCAGATCATAAGTTTAGACAATTTTCAGCCGTTTGAAATGTATTGCAATTTTAACGCACTAATTATGTGGATAAGTTAAAAGCATTTCCACTGACTTTCAAGTAATTTTACAGACAAGAAAAACTAATGTTTCTGAAATCAAAATTGAGTAGAAGGCGATTTTACAAAAATTTAAAGATCATAAGTTTAGACAATTTTCAGCCGTTAGAAATGTATTGCACTTTTAACGCACTAATTATGTGGATAAGTTAAAAGCATTTCCACTTACTTTCAAGTAATTTTACTGACAAGAAAAACTAATGTTTCTAAAATTAAAATTGAACACGATTTCAGAAAAAGTGGCAGATAATAAGTTTAGACAATTTTCAGCCGTTTGAAATGTATTGCAATTTTAACGCACTAATTATGTGGATAAGTTAAAAGCATTTCCACTGACTTGCAAGTGATTTTACTTATAAGAAAAACCAATGTTTAAAAAGTCAAAATTGAGTAAAAGGTTACTAGAAAAACAATTGCAGATCATAAGTTTAGACAATTTTCAGCCGTTTGAAATGTATTGCAATTTTAACGCACTAATTATGTGGATAAGTTAAAAGCTTTTCCACTGACTTCCAAGTGATTTTACTGACGAGAAAAACCAATATTTCTAAAATCAAAATTGGGTAGAATGTGATTTGAAAAAAAATTGCAGATCATAAGTTTAGACAATTTTCAGCACTTTGATATGTATTGCAAATTTAACGCACTAATTATGTGAATAAGTTAAAAGCATTTCCAGTGACTTGCAAGTGATATTACTTATAAGAAAAACCAATGTTTAAAAAGTCAAAATTGAATAGAAGAGGATTTAAAAAATAATTGCAGATCACGTTTAGACAATTTTCAGCACTTTGAAATGTATTGCAATTTTAATGCACTAATTATGTGGATAAGTTAAAAGCATTTCCACAGACTTTCAAGTAATTTTTCTGACAAGAAAAACCAATATTTCTAAAAAGAAAATTGAGTAGAAGGTTATTCCAAAAAAATGGCAGATCATAAGTTCAGACAATTTTTAGAATTGAAATGTATTGCCATTTTAACGCACTAATTATGTGGCTAAGTTAAAAGCATTTCCATTGACTTTCAAGTTATTTTATTGACAAGAAAAAACAATGTTTCTAAAATCAAAAATGAGTAGAGGCGATTAAAAAAAATTGCAGATCATAAGTTTAGACAATTTTCTGCACTTTGAAATGTATTGCCATTTTAACGCACTAATTATGTGTATAAGTTAAAAGCATTTCCACAGACTTTCAAGTAATTTTACTGACAAGAAAAACCAATGTTTCTAAAATTAAAATTGAGTAGAAGGCGATTTGAAAACAAGTTCCAGCTCATAAGTTTAGACAATTTTCAGCCGTTTGAAATGTATTGCAATTTTAACGCACTAGTTATGTGGATAAGTTAAAAGCATTTCCACTGACTTTCAAGTAATTTTACTGACAAGAAAAACTAATGTTTCTGAAATCAAAATTGAGTAGAAGGCAATTTTACAAAAAATTGCAGATCATAAATTTAGACAATTTTCAGCCGTTTGAAATGTATTGCAATTTTAACGCACTAATTATGTGGATAAGTTAAAAGCATTTCCACAGACTTTCAAGTAATTTTACTGACAAGAAAAACTAATGTTTCTAAAATTAAAATTGAACACGATTTCAGAAAAAGTGGCAGATAATAAGTTTAGACAATTTTCAGCCGTTTGAAATGTATTGCAATTTTAACGCACTAATTATGTGGATAAGTTAAAAGCATTTCCATAGACTTTCAAGTAATTTTACTGACAAGAAAAACTAATGTTTCTAAAATTAAAATTGAACACGATTTCAGAAAAAGTTGCAGATCATAAGTTTAGACAATTTTCAGCCGTTAGAAATGTATTGCACTTTTAACGCACTAATTATGTGGATAAGTTAAAAGCATTTCCACTTACTTTCAAGTAATTTTACTGACAAGAAAAACTAATGTTTCTAAAATTAAAATTGAACACGATTTCAGAAAAAGTGGCAGATAGTAAGTTTAGACAATTTTCAGCCGTTTGAAATGTATTGCAATTTTAACGCACTAATTATGTGGATAAGTTAAAAGCATTTCCACTGACTTGCAAGTGATTTTACTTATAAGAAAAACCAATGTTTAAAAAGTCAAAATTGAGTAAAAGGTTACTAGAAAAACAATTGCAGATCATAAGTTTAGACAATTTTCAGCACTTTGAAATTTATTGCAATTTTAACGCACTAATTATGTGGATAAGTTAAAAGCATTTCCACTGACTTTCAAGTAATTTTACTGACAAGAAAAACTAATGTTTCTAAAATTAAAATTGAACACGATTTCAGAAAAAAAGGCAGATAATAAGTTTAGAAAATTTTCAGCCGTTTCAAATGTATTGCAATTTTAACGCACTAATTATGTGGATAAGTTAAAAGCATTTCCACTGACTTTCAAGTAATTTTACTGACAAGAAAAACTAATGTTTCTAAAATTAAAATTGAACACGATTTCAGAAAAAGTTGCAGATCATAAGTTTAGACAATTTTCAGCCGTTAGAAATGTATTGCACTTTTAACGCACTAATTATGTGGATAAGTTAAAAGCATTTCCACTTACTTTCAAGTAATTTTACTGACAAGAAAAACTAATGTTTCTAAAATTAAAATTGAACACGATTTCAGAAAAAGTGGCAGATAGTAAGTTTAGACAATTTTCAGCCGTTTGAAATGTATTGCAATTTTAACGCACTAATTATGTGGATAAGTTAAAAGCATTTCCACTGACTTGCAAGTGATTTTACTTATAAGAAAAACCAATGTTTAAAAAGTCAAAATTGAGTAAAAGGTTACTAGAAAAACAATTGCAGATCATAAGTTTAGACAATTTTCAGCACTTTGAAATTTATTGCAATTTTAACGCACTAATTATGTGGATAAGTTAAAAGCATTTCCACTGACTTTCAAGTAATTTTACTGACAAGAAAAACTAATGTTTCTAAAATTAAAATTAAAGACGATTTGAAAAAAAGTTGCAGATCATAAGTTTAGACAATTTTCAGCCGTTTGAAATGTATTGTAATTTTAACGCACTAATTATGTGGATAAGTTAAAAGCATTTCCACTGACTTTCAAGTAATTTTACAGACAAGAAAAACTAATGTTTCTGAAATCAAAATTGAGTAGAAGGCGATTTTACAAAAATTTAAAGATCATAAGTTTAGACAATTTTCAGCCGTTAGAAATGTATTGCACTTTTAACGCACTAATTATGTGGATAAGTTAAAAGCATTTCCACTTACTTTCAAGTAATTTTACTGACAAGAAAAACTAATGTTTCTAAAATTAAAATTAAACACGATTTCAGAAAAAGTGGCAGATAATAAGTTTAGACAATTTTCAGCCGTTTGAAATGTATTGCAATTTTAACGCACTAATTATGTGGATAAGTTAAAAGCATTTCCACTGACTTGCAAGTGATTTTACTTATAAAAAAAACCAATGTTTAAAAAGTCAAAATTGAGTAAAAGGTTACTAGAAAAACAATTGCAGATCATAAGTTTAGACAATTTTCAGCACTTTGAAATTTATTGCAATTTTAACGCACTAATTATGTGGACAAGTTAAAAGCATTTCCAATGACTTTCAAGTAATTTTACTGACGAGAAAAACCAATATTTCTGAAATCAAAATTGGGTAAAAAGTGATTTGAAAAAAAATTGCAGATCATAAGTTTAGACAATTTTCAGCACTTTGATATGTATTGCAAATTTAACGCACTAATTATGTGAATAAGTTAAAAGCATTTCCAGTGACTTGCAAGTGATATTACTTATAAGAAAAACCAATGTTTAAAAAGTCAAAATTGAATAGAAGGGGATTTAAAAAATAATTGCAGATCATGTTTAGAAAATTTTCAGCACTTTGAAATGTATTGCAATTTTAATGCACTAATTATGTGGATAAGTTAAAAGCATTTCCACAGACCTTCAAGTAATTTTTCTGACAAGAAAAACCAATATTTCTAAAAAGAAAATTGAGTAGAAGGTTATTCCAAAAAAATGGCAGATCATAAGTTCAGACAATTTTTAGAATTGAAATGTATTGCCATTTTAACGCACTAATTATGTGGCTAAGTTAAAAGCATTTCCATTGACTTTCAAGTAATTTTATTGAAAGGGAAAAACAATGTTTCTAAAATCAAAAATGAGTAGAGGCGATTAAAAAAAATTGCAGATCATAAGTTTAGACAATTTTCTGCACTTTGAAATGTATTGCCATTTTAACGCACTAATTATGTGTATAAGTTAAAAGCATTTCCACAGACTCAAGTAATTTTACTGACAAGAAAAACCAATGTTTCTAAAATTAAAATTGAGTAGAAGGCAATTTTACAAAAAATTGCAGATCATAAATTTAGACAATTTTCAGCCGTTTGAAATGTATTGCAATTTTAACGCACTAATTATGTGGATAAGTTAAAAGCATTTCCACAGACTTTCAAGTAATTTTACTGACAAGAAAAACTAATGTTTCTAAAATTAAAATTGAACACGATTTCAGAAAAAGTGGCAGATAATAAGTTTAGAAAATTTTCAGTCGTTAGAAATGTATTGCACTTTTAACGCACTAATTATGTGGATAAGTTAAAAGCATTTCCACTTACTTTCAAGTAATTTTACTGACAAGAAAAACTAATGTTTCTAAATTAAAATTGAACACGATTTCAGAAAAAGTGGCAGATAGTAAGTTTAGACAATTTTCAGCCGTTTGAAATGTATTGCAATTTTAACGCACTAATTATGTGGATAAGTTAAAAGCATTTCCACTGACTTGCAAGTGATTTTACTTATAAGAAAAACCAATGTTTAAAAAGTCAAAATTGAGTAAAAGGTTACTAGAAAAACAATTGCAGATCATAAGTTTAGACAATTTTCAGCACTTTGAAATTTATTGCAATTTTAACGCACTAATTATGTGGATAAGTTAAAAGCATTTCCACTGACTTTCAAGTAATTTTACTGACAAGAAAAACTAATGTTTCTAAAATTAAAATTAAAGACGATTTGAAAAAAAGTTGCAGATCATAAGTTTAGACAATTTTCAGCCGTTTGAAATGTATTGCAATTTTAACGCACTAATTATGTGGATAAGTTAAAAGCATTTCCACTGACTTTCAAGTAATTTTACAGACAAGAAAAACTAATGTTTCTGAAATCAAAATTGAGTAGAAGGCGATTTTACAAAAATTTAAAGATCATAAGTTTAGACAATTTTCAGCCGTTAGAAATGTATTGCACTTTTAACGCACTAATTATGTGGATAAGTTAAAAGCATTTCCACTTCTTTTCAAGTAATTTTACTGACAAGAAAAACTAATGTTTCTAAAATTAAAATTGAACACGATTTCAGAAAAAGTGGCAGATAATAAGTTTAGACAATTTTCAGCCGTTTGAAATGTATTGCAATTTTAACGCACTAATTATGTGGATAAGTTAAAAGCATTTCCACTGACTTGCAAGTGATTTTACTTATAAGAAAAACCAATGTTTAAAAAGTCAAAATTGAGTAAAAGGTTACTAGAAAAACAATTGCAGATCATAAGTTTAGACAATTTTCAGCACTTTGAAATTTATTGCAATTTTAACGCACTAATTATGTGGATAAGTTAAAAGCTTTTCCACTGACTTCCAAGTGATTTTACTGACGAGAAAAACCAATATTTCTAAAATCAAAATTGGGTAGAATGTGATTTGAAAAAAAATTGCAGATCATAAGTTTAGACAATTTTCAGCACTTTGATATGTATTGCAAATTTAACGCACTAATTATGTGAATAAGTTAAAAGCATTTCCAGTGACTTGCAAGTGATATTACTTATAAGAAAAACCAATGTTTAAAAAGTCAAAATTGAATAGAAGGGGATTTAAAAAATAATTGCAGATCACGTTTAGACAATTTTCAGCACTTTGAAATGTATTGCAATTTTAATGCACTAATTATGTGGATAAGTTAAAAGCATTTCCACAGACTTTCAAGTAATTTTTCTGACAAAAAAAACCAATATTTCTAAAAAGAAAATTGAGTAGAAGGTTATTCCAAAAAAATGGCAGATCATAAGTTCAGACAATTTTTAGAATTGAAATGTATTGCCATTTTAACGCACTAATTATGTGGCTAAGTTAAAAGCATTTCCATTGACTTTCAAGTTATTTTATTGACAAGAAAAAACAATGTTTCTAAAATCAAAAATGAGTAGAGGCGATTAAAAAAAATTGCAGATCATAAGTTTAGACAATTTTCTGCACTTTGAAATGTATTGCCATTTTAACGCACTAATTATGTGTATAAGTTAAAAGCATTTCCACAGACTTTCAAGTAATTTTACTGACAAGAAAAACCAATGTTTCTAAAATTAAAATTGAGTAGAAGGCGATTTGAAAACAAGTTCCAGCTCATAAGTTTAGACAATTTTCAGCCGTTTGAAATGTATTGCAATTTTAACGCACTAGTTATTTGGATAAGTTAAAAGCATTTCCACTGACTTTCAAGTAATTTTACTGACAAGAAAAACTAATGTTTCTGAAATCAAAATTGAGTAGAAGGCAATTTTACAAAAAATTGCAGATCATAAATTTAGACAATTTTCAGCCGTTTGAAATGTATTGCAATTTTAACGCACTAATTATGTGGATAAGTTAAAAGCATTTCCACAGACTTTCAAGTAATTTTACTGACAAGAAAAACTAATGTTTCTAAAATTAAAATTGAACACGATTTCAGAAAAAGTGGCAGATAATAAGTTTAGACAATTTTCAGCCGTTTGAAATGTATTGCAATTTTAACGCACTAATTATGTGGATAAGTTAAAAGCATTTCCATAGACTTTCAAGTAATTTTACTGACAAGAAAAACTAATGTTTCTAAAATTAAAATTGAACACGATTTCAGAAAACGTTGCAGATCATAAGTTTAGACAATTTTCAGCCGTTAGAAATGTATTGCACTTTTAACGCACTAATTATGTGGATAAGTTAAAAGCATTTCCACTTACTTTCAAGTAATTTTACTGACAAGAAAAACTAATGTTTCTAAAATTAAAATTGAACACGATTTCAGAAAAAGTGGCAGATAGTAAGTTTAGACAATTTTCAGCCGTTTGAAATGTATTGCAATTTTAACGCACTAATTATGTGGATAAGTTAAAAGCATTTCCACAGACTTTCAAGTAATTTTACTGACAAGAAAAACTAATGTTTCTAAAATTAAAATTAAACACGATTTTTAAAAAAGTTGCAGATCATAAGTTTAGACAATTTTCAGCCGTTTGAAATGTATTGCAATTTTAACGCACTAATTATGTGGATAAGTTAAAAGCATTTCCACAGACTTTCAAGTAATTTTTCTGACAAGAAAAACTAATGTTTCTAAAATTAAAATTAAACACGATTTTAAAAAAAGTTGCAGATCATAAGTTTAGACAATTTTCAGCCGTTTGAAATGTATTGCAATTTTAACGCACTAATTATGTGGATAAGTTAAAAGCATTTCCACAGACTTTCAAGTAATTTTACTGACAAGAAAAACTAATGTTTCTAAAATTGAAATTAAACACGATTTAAAAAAAAGTTGCAGATCATAAGTTTAGACAATTTTCAGCCGTTTGAAATGTATTGCAATTTTAACGCACTAATTATGTGGATAAGTTAAAAGCATTTCCACTGACTTTCAAGTAATTTTACTGACAAGAAAAACTAATGTTTCTAAAATTAAAATTAAACACGATTTTAAAAAAGTTGCAGATCATAAGTTTAGACAATTTTCAGCCGTTTGAAATGTATTGCAATTTTAACGCACTAATTATGTGGATAAGTTAAAAGCATTTCCACAGACTTTCAAGTAATTTTACTGACAAGAAAAACTAATGTTTCTAAAATTAAAATTAAACACGATTTTAAAAAAAGTTGCAGATCATAAGTTTAGACAATTTTCAGCCGTTTGAAATGTATTGCAATTTTAACGCACTAATTATGTGGATAAGTTAAAAGCATTTCCACAGACTTTCAAGTAATTTTACTGACAAGAAAAACTAATGTTTCTAAAATTAAAATTAAAGACGATTTGAAAAAAAGTTGCAGATCATAAGTTTAGACAATTTTCAGCCGTTTGAAATGTATTGCAATTTTAACGCACTAATTATGTGGATAAGTTAAAAGCATTTCCACTGACTTTCAAGTAATTTTACAGACAAGAAAAACTAATGTTTCTGAAATCAAAATTGAGTAGAAGGCGATTTTACAAAAATTTAAAGATCATAAGTTTAGACAATTTTCAGCCGTTAGAAATGTATTGCACTTTTAACGCACTAATTATGTGGATAAGTTAAAAGCATTTCCACAGACTTTCAAGTAATTTTACTGACAAGAAAAACTAATGTTTCTAAAATTAAAATTAAACACGATTTTTTAAAAAGTTGCAGATCATAAGTTTAGACAATTTTCAGCCGTTTGAAATGTATTGCAATTTTAACGCACTAATTATGTGGATAAGTTAAAAGCATTTCCACAGACTTTCAAGTAATTTTTCTGACAAGAAAAACTAATGTTTCTAAAATTAAAATTAAACACGATTTTAAAAAAAGTTGCAGATCATAAGTTTAGACAATTTTCAGCCGTTTGAAATGTATTGCAATTTTAACGCACTAATTATGTGGATAAGTTAAAAGCATTTCCACAGACTTTCAAGTAATTTTACTGACAAGAAAAACTAATGTTTCTAAAATTGAAATTAAACACGATTTAAAAAAAAGTTGCAGATCATAAGTTTAGACAATTTTCAGCCGTTTGAAATGTATTGCAATTTTAACGCACTAATTATGTGGATAAGTTAAAAGCATTTCCACTGACTTTCAAGTAATTTTACTGACAAGAAAAACTAATGTTTCTAAAATTAAAATTGAACACGATTTCAGAAAAAGTTGCAGATCATAAGTTTAGACAATTTTCAGCCGTTTGAAATGTATTGCAATTTTAACGCACTAATTATGTGGATAAGTTAAAAGCATTTCCACAGACTTTCAAGTAATTTTACTGACAAGAAAAACTAATGTTTCTAAAATTAAAATTAAACACGATTTTAAAAAAAGTTGCAGATCATAAGTTTAGACAATTTTCAGCCGTTTGAAATGTATTGCAATTTTAACGCACTAATTATGTGGATAAGTTAAAAGCATTTCCACAGACTTTCAAGTAATTTTACTGACAAGAAAAACTAATGTTTCTAAAATTAAAATTAAACACGATTTTAAAAAAAGTTGCAGATCATAAGTTTAGACAATTTTCAGCCGTTTGAAATGTATTGCAATTTTAACGCACTAATTAAGTGGATAAGTTAAAAGCATTTCCACAAACTTTCAAGTAATTTTACTGACAAGAAAAACTAATGTTTCTAAAATTAAAATTAAACACGATTTGAAAAAAAGTTGCAAATCATAAGTTTAGACAATTTTCAGCCGTTTGAAATGTATTGCAATTTTAGAGCACTAATTATGTGGATAAGTTAAAAGCATTTCCACAGACTTTCAAGTAATTTTACTGACAAGAAAAACTAATGTTTCTAAAATTAAAATTAAACACGATTTAAAAAAAGTTGCAGATCATAAGTTTAGACAATTTTCAGCCGTTTGAAATGTATTGCAATTTTAACGCACCAATTATGTGGATAAGTTAAAGGCATTTCCACAGACTTTCAAGTAATTTTTCTGACAAGAAAAACCAATATTTCTAAAAAGAAAATTGAGTAGAAGGTTATTGCAAAAAAATGGCAGATCATAAGTTCAGACAATTTTTAAAATTGAAATGTATTGCCATTTTAACGCACTAATTATGTGGCTAAGTTAAAAGCATTTCCATTGACTTTCAAGTAATTTTATTGAAAGGGAAAAACAATGTTTCTAAAATCAAAAATGAGTAAAGGCGATTAAAAAAAATTGCAGATCATAAGTTTAGACAATTTTCTGCACTTTGAAATGTATTGCCATTTTAACGCACTAATTATGTGTATAAGTTAAAAGCATTTCCACAGACTCAAGTAATTTTACTGACAAGAAAAACCAATGTTTCTAAAATTAAAATTGAGTAGAAGGCGATTTGAAAACAAGTTCCAGCTCATAAGTTTAGACAATTTTCAGCCGTTTGAAATGTATTGCAATTTTAACGCACTAGTTATGTGGATAAGTTAAAAGCATTTCCACTGACTTTCATGTAATTTTACTGACAAGAAAAACTAATTTTTCTGAAATCAAAATTGAGTAGAAGGCAATTTTACAAAAAATTGCAGATCATAAATTTAGACAATTTTCAGCCGTTTGAAATGTATTGCAATTTTAACGCACTAATTATGTGGATAAGTTAAAAGCATTTCCACAGACTTTCAAGTAATTTTACTGACAAGAAAAACTAATGTTTCTAAAATTAAAATTGAACACGATTTCAGAAAAAGTGGCAGATAATAAGTTTAGAAAATTTTCAGCCGTTTGAAATGTATTGCAATTTTAACGCACTAATTATGTGGATAAGTTAAAAGCATTTCCACTGACTTTCAAGTAATTTTACTGACAAGAAAAACTAATGTTTCTAAAATTAAAATTGAACACGATTTCAGAAAAAGTGGCAGATAGTAAGTTTAGACAATTTTCAGCCGTTTGAAATGTATTGCAATTTTAACGCACTAATTATGTGGATAAGTTAAAAGCATTTCCACTGACTTGCAAGTGATTTTACTTATAAGAAAAACCAATGTTTAAAAAGTCAAAATTGAGTAAAAGGTTACTAGAAAAACAATTGCAGATCATAAGTTTAGACAATTTTCAGCACTTTGAAATTTATTGCAATTTTAACGCACTAATTATGTGGATAAGTTAAAAGCATTTCCACTGACTTTCAAGTAATTTTACTGACAAGAAAAACTAATGTTTCTAAAATTAAAATTAAAGACGATTTGAAAAAAAGTTGCAGATCATAAGTTTAGACAATTTTCAGCCGTTTGAAATGTATTGCAATTTTAACGCACTAATTATGTGGATAAGTTAAAAGCATTTCCACTGACTTTCAAGTAATTTTACAGACAAGAAAAACTAATGTTTCTGAAATCAAAATTGAGTAGAAGGCGATTTTACAAAAATTTAAAGATCATAAGTTTAGACAATTTTCAGCCGTTAGAAATGTATTGCACTTTTAACGCACTAATTATGTGGATAAGTTAAAAGCATTTCCACTTACTTTCAAGTAATTTTACTGACAAGAAAAACTAATGTTTCTAAAATTAAAATTGAACACGATTTCAGAAAAAGTGGCAGATAATAAGTTTAGACAATTTTCAGCCGTTTGAAATGTATTGCAATTTTAACGCACTAATTATGTGGATAAGTTAAAAGCATTTCCACTGACTTGCAAGTGATTTTACTTATAAGAAAAACCAATGTTTAAAAAGTCAAAATTGAGTAAAAGGTTACTAGAAAAACAATTGCAGATCATAAGTTTAGACAATTTTCAGCACTTTGAAATTTATTGCAATTTTAACGCACTAATTATGTGGACAAGTTAAAAGCATTTCCATTGACTTTCAAGTAATTTTACTGACGAGAAAAACCAATATTTCTAAAATCAAAATTGGGTAGAAAGTGATTTGAAAAAAAATTGCAGATCATAAGTTTAGACAATTTTCAGCACTTTGATATGTATTGCAAATTTAACGCACTAATTATGTGAATAAGTTAAAAGCATTTCCACTGACTTGCAAGTGATATTACTTATAAGAAAAACCAATGTTTAAAAAGTCAAAATTGAATAGAAGGGGATTTAAAAAATAATTGCAGATCATGTTTAGAAAATTTTCAGCACTTTGAAATGTATTGCAATTTTAATGCACTAATTATGTGGATAAGTTAAAAGCATTTCCACAGACTTTGAAGTAATTTTTCTGACAAGAAAAACCAATATTTCTAAAAAGAAAATTGAGTAGAAGGTTATTCCAAAAAAATGGCAGATCATAAGTTCAGACAATTTTTAGAATTGAAATGTATTGCCATTTTAACGCACTAATTATGTGGCTAAGTTAAAAGCATTTCCATTGACCTTCAAGTAATTTTATTGACAAGAAAAAACAATGTTTCTAAAATCAAAAATGAGTAGAGGCGATTAAAAAAAATTGCAGATCATAAGTTTAGACAATTTTCTGCACTTTGAAATGTATTGCCATTTTAACGCACTAATTATGTGTATAAGTTAAAAGCATTTCCACAGACTTTCAAGTAATTTTACTGACAAGAAAAACCAATGTTTCTAAAATTAAAATTGAGTAGAAGGCGATTTGAAAACAAGTTCCAGCTCATAAGTTTAGACAATTTTCAGCCGTTTGAAATGTATTGCAATTTTAACGCACTAGTTATGTGGATAAGTTAAAAGCATTCCCACTGACTTTCAAGTAATTTTACTGACAAGAAAAACTAATGTTTCTGAAATCAAAATTGAGTAGAAGGCAATTTTACAAAAAATTGCAGATCATAAATTTAGACAATTTTCAGCCGTTTGAAATGTATTGCAATTTTAACGCACTAATTATGTGGATAAGTTAAAAGCATTTCCACAGACTTTCAAGTAATTTTACTGACAAGAAAAACTAATGTTTCTAAAATTAAAATTGAACACGATTTCAGAAAAAGTGGCAGATAATAAGTTTAGACAATTTTCAGCCGTTTGAAATGTATTGCAATTTTAACGCACTAATTATGTGGATAAGTTAAAAGCATTTCCATAGACTTTCAAGTAATTTTACTGACTAAAAAACTAATGTTTCTAAAATTAAAATTGAACACGATTTCAGAAAAAGTTGCAGATCATAAGTTTAGACAATTTTCAGCCGTTAGAAATGTATTGCACTTTTAACGCACTAATTATGTGGATAAGTTAAAAGCATTTCCACTTACTTTCAAGTAATTTTACTGACAAGAAAAACTAATGTTTCTAAAATTAAAATTGAACACGATTTCAGAAAAAGTGGCAGATAGTAAGTTTAGACAATTTTCAGCCGTTTGAAATGTATTGCAATTTTAACGCACTAATTATGTGGATAAGTTAAAAGCATTTCCACTGACTTGCAAGTGATTTTACTTATAAGAAAAACCAATGTTTAAAAAGTCAAAATTGAGTAAAAGGTTACTAGAAAAACAATTGCAGATCATAAGTTTAGACAATTTTCAGCACTTTGAAATTTATTGCAATTTTAACGCACTAATTATGTGGATAAGTTAAAAGCATTTCCACTGACTTTCAAGTAATTTTACTGACAAGAAAAACTAATGTTTCTAAAATTAAAATTAAAGACGATTTGAAAAAAAGTTGCAGATCATAAGTTAAGACAATTTTCAGCCGTTTGAAATGTATTGCAATTTTAACGCACTAATTATGTGGATAAGTTAAAAGCATTTCCACTGACTTTCAAGTAATTTTACAGACAAGAAAAACTAATGTTTCTGAAATCAAAATTGAGTAGAAGGCGATTTTACAAAAATTTGCAGATCATAAGTTTAGACAATTTTCAGCCGTTAGAAATGTATTGCACTTTTAACGCACTAATTATGTGGATAAGTTAAAAGCATTTCCACTTACTTTCAAGTAATTTTACTGACAAGAAAAACTAATGTTTCTAAAATTAAAATTGAACACGATTTCAGAAAAAGTGGCAGATAATAAGTTTAGACAATTTTCAGCCGTTTGAAATGTATTGCAATTTTAACGCACTAATTATGTGGATAAGTTAAAAGCATTTCCACTGACTTGCAAGTGATTTTACTTATAAGAAAAACCAATGTTTAAAAAGTCAAAATTGAGTAAAAGGTTACTAGAAAAACAATTGCAGATCATAAGTTTAGACAATTTTCAGCCGTTTGAAATGTATTGCAATTTTAACGCACTAATTATGTGGATAAGTTAAAAGCTTTTCCACTGACATCCAAGTGATTTTACTGACGAGAAAAACCAATATTTCTAAAATCAAAATTGGGTAGAATGTGATTTGAAAAAAAATTGCAGATCATAAGTTTAGACAATTTTCAGCACTTTGATATGTATTGCAAATTTAACGCACTAATTATGTGAATAAGTTAAAAGCATTTCCAGTGACTTGCAAGTGATATTACTTATAAGAAAAACCAATGTTTAAAAAGTCAAAATTGAATAGAAGGGGATTTAAAAAATAATTGCAGATCACGTTTAGACAATTTTCAGCACTTTGAAATGTATTGCAATTTTAATGCACTAATTATGTGGATAAGTTAAAAGCATTTCCACAGACTTTCAAGTAATTTTTCTGACAAGAAAAACCAATATTTCTAAAAAGAAAATTGAGTAGAAGGTTATTCCAAAAAAATGGCAGATCATAAGTTCAGACAATTTTTAGAATTGAAATGTATTGCCATTTTAACGCACTAATTATGTGGCTAAGTTAAAAGCATTTCCATTGACTTTCAAGTAATTTTATTGACAAGAAAAAACAATGTTTCTAAAATCAAAAATGAGTAGAGGCGATTAAAAAAAATTGCAGATCATAAGTTTAGACAATTTTCTGCACTTTGAAATGTATTGCCATTTTAACGCACTAATTATGTGTATAAGTTAAAAGCATTTCCACAGACTTTCAAGTAATTTTACTGACAAGAAAAACCAATGTTTCTAAAATTAAAATTGAGTAGAAGGCGATTTGAAAACAAGTTCCAGCTCATAAGTTTAGACAATTTTCAGCCGTTTGAAATGTTTTGCAATTTTAACGCACTAGTTATGTGGATAAGTTAAAAGCATTTCCACTGACTTTCAAGTAATTTTACTGACAAGAAAAACTAATGTTTCTGAAATCAAAATTGAGTAGAAGGCAATTTTACAAAAAATTGCAGATCATAAATTTAGACAATTTTCAGCCGTTTGAAATGTATTGCAATTTTAACGCACTAATTATGTGGATAAGTTAAAAGCATTTCCACAGACTTTCAAGTAATTTTACTGACAAGAAAAACTAATGTTTCTAAAATTAAAATTGAACACGATTTCAGAAAAAGTGGCAGATAATAAGTTTAGAAAATTTTCAGCCGTTTGAAATGTATTGCAATTTTAACGCACTAATTATGTGGATAAGTTAAAAGCATTTCCATAGACTTTCAAGTAATTTTACTGACAAGAAAAACTAATGTTTCTAAAATTAAAATTGAACACGATTTCAGAAAAAGTTGCAGATCATAAGTTTAGACAATTTTCAGCCGTTAGAAATGTATTGCACTTTTAACGCACTAATTATGTGGATAAGTTAAAAGCATTTCCACTTACTTTCAAGTAATTTTACTGACAAGAAAAACTAATGTTTCTAAAATTAAAATTGAACACGATTTCAGAAAAAGTGGCAGATAGTAAGTTTAGACAATTTTCAGCCGTTTGAAATGTATTGCAATTTTAACGCACTAATTATGTGGATAAGTTAAAAGCATTTCCACTGACTTGCAAGTGATTTTACTTATAAGAAAAACCAATGTTTAAAAAGTCAAAATTGAGTAAAAGGTTACTAGAAAAACAATTGCAGATCATAAGTTTAGACAATTTTCAGCACTTTGAAATTTATTGCAATTTTAACGCACTAATTATGTGGATAAGTTAAAAGCATTTCCACTGACTTTCAAGTAATTTTACTGATAAGAAAAACTAATGTTTCTAAAATTAAAATTAAAGACGATTTGAAAAAAAGTTGCAGATCATAAGTTAAGACAATTTTCAGCCGTTTGAAATGTATTGCAATTTTAACGCACTAATTATGTGGATAAGTTAAAAGCATTTCCACTGACTTTCAAGTAATTTTACAGACAAGAAAAACTAATGTTTCTGAAATCAAAATTGAGTAGAAGGCGATTTTACAAAAATTTGCAGATCATAAGTTTAGACAATTTTCAGCCGTTAGAAATGTATTGCACTTTTAACGCACTAATTATGTGGATAAGTTAAAAGCATTTCCACTTACTTTCAAGTAATTTTACTGACAAGAAAAACTAATGTTTCTAAAATTAAAATTGAACACGATTTCAGAAAAAGTGGCAGATAATAAGTTTAGACAATTTTCAGCCGTTTGAAATGTATTGCAATTTTAACGCACTAATTATGTGGATAAGTTAAAAGCATTTCCACTGACTTGCAAGTGATTTTACTTATAAGAAAAACCAATGTTTAAAAAGTCAAAATTGAGTAAAAGGTTACTAGAAAAACAATTGCAGATCATAAGTTTAGACAATTTTCAGCCGTTTGAAATGTATTGCAATTTTAACGCACTAATTATGTGGATAAGTTAAAAGCTTTTCCACTGACTTCCAAGTGATTTTACTGACGAGAAAAACCAATATTTCTAAAATCAAAATTGGGTAGAATGTGATTTGAAAAAAAATTGCAGATCATAAGTTTAGACAATTTTCAGCACTTTGATTCGTATTGCAAATTTAACGCACTAATTATGTGAATAAGTTAAAAGCATTTCCAGTGACTTGCAAGTGATATTACTTATAAGAAAAACCAATGTTTAAAAAGTCAAAATTGAATAGAAGGGGATTTAAAAAATAATTGCAGATCACGTTTAGACAATTTTCAGCACTTTGAAATGTATTGCAATTTTAATGCACTAATTATGTGGATAAGTTAAAAGCATTTCCACAGACTTTCAAGTAATTTTTCTGACAAGAAAAACCAATATTTCTAAAAAGAAAATTGAGTAGAAGGTTATTCCAAAAAAATGGCAGATCATAAGTTCAGACAATTTTTAGAATTGAAATGTATTGCCATTTTAACGCACTAATTATGTGGCTAAGTTAAAAGCATTTCCATTGACTTTCAAGTAATTTTATTGACAAGAAAAAACAATGTTTCTAAAATCAAAAATGAGTAGAGGCGATTAAAAAAAATTGCAGATCATAAGTTTAGACAATTTTCTGCACTTTGAAATGTATTGCCATTTTAACGCACTAATTATGTGTATAAGTTAAAAGCATTTCCACAGACTTTCAAGTAATTTTACTGACAAGAAAAACCAATGTTTCTAAAATTAAAATTGAGGAGAAGGCGATTTGAAAACAAGTTCCAGCTCATAAGTTTAGACAATTTTCAGCCGTTTGAAATGTATTGCAATTTTAACGCACTAGTTATGTGGATAAGTTAAAAGCATTTCCACTGACTTTCAAGTAATTTTACTGACAAGAAAAACTAATGTTTCTGAAATCAAAATTGAGTAGAAGGCAATTTTACAAAAAATTGCAGATCATAAATTTAGACAATTTTCAGCCGTTTGAAATGTATTGCAATTTTAACGCACTAATTATGTGGATAAGTTAAAAGCATTTCCACAGACTTTCAAGTAATTTTACTGACAAGAAAAACTAATGTTTCTAAAATTAAAATTGAACACGATTTAAGAAAAAGTGGCAGATAATAAGTTTAGAAAATTTTCAGCCGTTTGAAATGTATTGCAATTTTAACGCACTAATTATGTGGATAAGTTAAAAGCATTTCCATAGACTTTCAAGTAATTTTACTGACAAGAAAAACTAATGTTTCTAAAATTAAAATTGTACACGATTTCAGAAAAAGTTGCAGATCATAAGTTTAGACAATTTTCAGCCGTTAGAAATGTATTGCACTTTTAACGCACTAATTATGTGGATAAGTTAAAAGCATTTCCACTTACTTTCAAGTAATTTTACTGACAAGAAAAACTAATGTTTCTAAAATTAAAATTGAACACGATTTCAGAAAAAGTGGCAGATAGTAAGTTTAGACAATTTTCAGCCGTTTGAAATGTATTGCAATTTTAACGCACTAATTATGTGGATAAGTTAAAAGCATTTCCATTGACTTTCAAGTAATTTTACTGACGAGAAAAACCAATATTTCTAAAATCAAAATTGGGTAGAAAGTGATTTGAAAAAAAATTGCAGATCATAAGTTTAGACAATTTTCAGCACTTTGATATGTATTGCAAATTTAACGCACTAATTATGTGAATAAGTTAAAAGCATTTCCAGTGACTTGCAAGTGATATTACTTATAAAAAAAACCAATGTTTAAAAAGTAAAAATTGAATAGAAGGGGATTTAAAAAATAATTGCAGATCATGTTTAGAAAATTTTCAGCACTTTGAAATGTATTGCAATTTTAATGCACTAATTATGTGGATAAGTTAAAAGCATTTCCACAGACTTTCAAGTAATTTTTCTGACAAGAAAAACCAATATTTCTAAAAAGAAAATTGAGTAGAAGGTTATTCCAAAAAAATGGCAGATCATAAGTTCAGACAATTTTTAGAATTGAAATGTATTGCCATTTTAACGCACTAATTATGTGGCTAAGTTAAAAGCATTTCCATTGACCTTCAAGTAATTTTATTGACAAGAAAAAACAATGTTTCTAAAATCAAAAATGAGTAGAGGCGATTAAAAAAAATTGCAGATCATAAGTTTAGACAATTTTCTGCACTTTGAAATGTATTGCCATTTTAACGCACTAATTATGTGTATAAGTTAAAAGCCTTTCCACAGACTTTCAAGTAATTTTACTGACAAGAAAAACCAATGTTTCTAAAATTAAAATTGAACACGATTTCAGAAAAAGTGGCAGATAATAAGTTTAGAAAATTTTCAGCCGTTTGAAATGTATTGCAATTTTAACGCACTAATTATGTGGATAAGTTAAAAGCATTTCCATAGACTTTCAAGTAATTTTACTGACAAGAAAAACTAATGTTTCTGAAATCAAAATTGAACACGATTTCAGAAAAAGTTGCAGATCATAAGTTTAGACAATTTTCAGCCGTTAGAAATGTATTGCACTTTTAACGCACTAATTATGTGGATAAGTTAAAAGCATTTCCACTTACTTTCAAGTAATTTTACTGACAAGAAAAACTAATGTTTCTAAAATTAAAATTGAACACGATTTCAGAAAAAGTGGCAGATAGTAAGTTTAGACAATTTTCAGCCGTTTGAAATGTATTGCAATTTTAACGCACTAATAATGTGGATAAGTTAAAAGCATTTCCACTGACTTGCAAGTGATTTTACTTATAAGAAAAACCAATGTTTAAAAAGTCAAAATTGAGTAAAAGGTTACTAGAAAAACAATTGCAGATCATAAGTTTAGACAATTTTCAGCACTTTGAAATTTATTGCAATTTTAACGCACTAATTATGTGGATAAGTTAAAAGCATTTCCACTGACTTTCAAGTAATTTTACTGACAAGAAAAACTAATGTTTCTAAAATTAAAATTAAAGACGATTTGAAAAAAAGTTGCAGATCATAAGTTAAGACAATTTTCAGCCGTTTGAAATGTATTGCAATTTTAACGCACTAATTATGTGGATAAGTTAAAAGCATTTCCACTGACTTTCAAGTAATTTTACAGACAAGAAAAACTAATGTTTCTGAAATCAAAATTGAGTAGAAGGCGATTTTACAAAAATTTGCAGATCATAAGTTTAGACAATTTTCAGCCGTTAGAAATGTATTGCACTTTTAACGCACTAATTATGTGGATAAGTTAAAAGCATTTCCACTTACTTTCAAGTAATTTTACTGACAAGAAAAACTAATGTTTCTAAAATTAAAATTGAACACGATTTCAGAAAAAGTGGCAGATAATAAGTTTAGACAATTTTCAGCCGTTTGAAATGTATTGCAATTTTAACGCACTAATTATGTGGATAAGTTAAAAGCATTTCCACTGACTTGCAAGTGATTTTACCTATAAGAAAAACCAATGTTTAAAAAGTCAAAATTGAGTAAAAGGTTACTAGAAAAACAATTGCAGATCATAAGTTTAGACAATTTTCAGCCGTTTGAAATGTATTGCAATTTTAACGCACTAATTATGTGGATAAGTTAAAAGCTTTTCCACTGACTTCCAAGTGATTTTACTGACGAGAAAAACCAATATTTCTAAAATCAAAATTGGGTAGAATGTGATTTGAAAAAAAATTGCAGATCATAAGTTTAGACAAATTTCAGCACTTTGATATGTATTGCAAATTTAACGCACTAATTATGTGAATAAGTTAAAAGCATTTCCAGTGACTTGCAAGTGATATTACTTATAAGAAAAACCAATGTTTAAAAAGTCAAAATTGAATAGAAGGGGATTTAAAAAATAATTGCAGATCACGTTTAGACAATTTTCAGCACTTTGAAATGTATTGCAATTTTAATGCACTAATTATGTGGATAAGTTAAAAGCATTTCCACAGACTTTCAAGTAATTTTTCTGACAAGAAAAACCAATATTTCTAAAAAGAAAATTGAGTAGAAGGTTATTCCAAAAAAATGGCAGATCATAAGTTCAGACAATTTTTAGAATTGAAATGTATTGCCATTTTAACGCACTAATTATGTGGCTAAGTTAAAAGCATTTCCATTGACTTTCAAGTAATTTTATTGACAAGAAAAAACAATGTTTCTAAAATCAAAAATGAGTAGAGGCGATTAAAAAAAATTGCAGATCATAAGTTTAGACAATTTTCTGCACTTTGAAATGTATTGCCATTTTAACGCACTAATTATGTGTATAAGTTAAAAGCATTTCCACAGACTTTCAAGTAATTTTACTGACAAGAAAAACCAATGTTTCTAAAATTAAAATTGAGTAGAAGGCAATTTGAAAACAAGTTCCAGCTCATAAAGTTTAGACAATTTTCAGCCGTTTGAAATGTATTGCAATTTTAACGCACTAGTTATGTGGATAAGTTAAAAGCATTTCCACTGACTTTCAAGTAATTTTACTGACAAGAAAAACTAATGTTTCTAAAATTAAAATTGAACACGATTTCAGAAAAAGTTGCAGATCATAAGTTTAGAAAATTTTCAGCCGTTTGAAATGTATTGCAATTTTAACGCACTAATTATGTGGATAAGTTAAAAGCATTTCCACAGACTTTCAAGTAATTTTACTGACAAGAAAAACTAATGTTTCTAAAATTAAAATTGAACACGATTTCAGAAAAAGTGGCAGATAATAAGTTTAGACAATTTTCAGCCGTTTGAAATGTATTGCAATTTTAACGCACTAATTATGTGGATAAGTTAAAAGCATTTCCATAGACTTTCAAGTAATTTTACTGACAAGAAAAACTAATGTTTCTAAAATTAAAATTGAACACGATTTCAGAAAAAGTTGCAGATCATAAGTTTAGACAATTTTCAGCCGTTAGAAATGTATTGCACTTTTAACGCACTAATTATGTGGATAAGTTAAAAGCATTTCCACTTACTTTCAAGTAATTTTACTGACAAGAAAAACTAATGTTTCTAAAATTAAAATTGAACACGATTTCAGAAAAAGTGGCAGATAGTAAGTTTAGACAATTTTCAGCCGTTTGAAATGTATTGCAATTTTAACGCACTAATTATGTGGATAAGTTAAAAGCATTTCCACTGACTTGCAAGTGATTTTACTTATAAGAAAAACCAATGTTTAAAAAGTCAAAATTGAGTAAAAGGTTACTAGAAAAACAATTGCAGATCATAAGTTTAGACAATTTTCATCCGTTAGAAATGTATTGCACTTTTAACGCACTAATTATGTGGATAAGTTAAAAGCATTTCCACTGACTTTCAAGTAATTTTACTGACAAGAAAAACTAATGTTTCTAAAATTAAAATTAAAGACGATTTTAAAAAAAGTTGCAGATCATAAGTTTAGACAATTTTCAGCCGTTTGAAATGTATTGCAATTTTAACGCACTAATTATGTGGATAAGTTAAAAGCATTTCCACTGACTTGCAAGTGATTTTACTCATAAGAATAACCAATGTTTAAAAAGTCAAAATTGAGTAGAAGGTTACTAGAAAAACAATTGCAGATCATGTTTAGACAATTTTCAGCCGTTTGAAATGTATTGCAATTTTAACGCACTAATTATGTGGATAAGTTAAAAGCTTTTCCACTGACTTCCAAGTGATTTTACTGACGAGAAAAACCAATATTTCTAAAATCAAAATTGGGTAGAATGTGATTTGAAAAAAAATTGCAGATCATAAGTTTAGACAATTTTCAGCACTTTGATATGTATTGCAAATTTAACGCACTAATTATGTGAATAAGTTAAAAGCATTTCCAGTGACTTGCAAGTGATATTACTTATAAGAAAAACCAATGTTTAAAAAGTCAAAATTGAATAGAAGGGGATTTAAAAAATAATTGCAGATCACGTTTAGACTATTTTCAGCACTTTGAAATGTATTGCAATTTTAATGCACTAATTATGTGGATAAGTTAAAAGCATTTCCACAGACTTTCAAGTAATTTTTCTGACAAGAAAAACCAATATTTCTAAAAAGAAAATTGAGTAGAAGGTTATTCCAAAAAAATGGCAGATCATAAGTTCAGACAATTTTTAGAATTGAAATGTATTGCCATTTTAACGCACTAATTATGTGGCTAAGTTAAAAGCATTTCCATTGACTTTCAAGTAATTTTATTGACAAGAAAAAACAATGTTTCTAAAACCAAAAATGAGTAGAGGCGATTAAAAAAAATTGCAGATCATAAGTTTAGACAATTTTCTGCACTTTGAAATGTATTGCCATTTTAACGCACTAATTATGTGTATAAGTTAAAAGCATTTCCACTGACTTTCAAGTAATTTTACTGACAAGAAAAACTAATGTTTCTGAAATCAAAATTGAGTAGAAGGCAATTTTACAAAAAATTGCAGATCATAAGTTTAGACAATTTTCAGCCGTTTGAAATGTATTGCAATTTTAACGCACTAATTATGTGGATAAGTTAAAAGCATTTCCACAGACTTTCAAGTAATTTTACTGACAAGAAAAACTAATGTTTCTAAAATTAAAATTGAACACGATTTCAGAAAAAGTGGCAGATAATAAGTTTAGACAATTTTCAGCCGTTTGAAATGTATTGCAATTTTAACGCACTAATTATGTGGATAAGTTAAAAGCATTTCCATAGACTTTCAAGTAATTTTACTGACAAGAAAAACTAATGTTTCTAAAATTAAAATTGAACACGATTTCAGAAAAAGTTGCAGATCATAAGTTTAGACAATTTTCAGCCGTTAGAAATGTATTGCACTTTTAACGCACTAATTATGTGGATAAGTTAAAAGCATTTCCACTTACTTTCAAGTAATTTTACTGACAAGAAAAACTAATGTTTCTAAAATTAAAATTGAACACGATTTCAGAAAAAGTGGCAGATAGTAAGTTTAGACAATTTTCAGCCGTTTGAAATGTATTGCAATTTTAACGCACTAATTATGTGGATAAGTTAAAAGCATTTCCACTGACTTGCAAGTGATTTTACTTATAAGAAAAACCAATGTTTAAAAAGTCAAAATTGAGTAAAAGGTTACTAGAAAAACAATTGCAGATCATAAGTTTAGACAATTTTCATCCGTTAGAAATGTATTGCACTTTTAACGCACTAATTATGTGGATAAGTTAAAAGCATTTCCACTGACTTTCAAGTAATTTTACTGACAAGAAAAACTAATGTTTCTAAAATTAAAATTAAAGACGATTTAAAAAAAAGTTGCAGATCATAAGTTTAGACAATTTTCAGCCGTTTGAAATGTATTGCAATTTTAACGCACTAATTATGTGGATAAGTTAAAAGCATTTCCACTGACTTGCAAGTGATTTTACTCATAAGAATAACCAATGTTTAAAAAGTCAAAATTGAGTAGAAGGTTACTAGAAAAACAATTGCAGATCATAAGTTTAGACAATTTTCAGCCGTTTGAAATGTATTGCAATTTTAACGCACTAATTATGTGGATAAGTTAAAAGCTTTTCCACTGACTTCCAAGTGATTTTACTGACGAGAAAAACCAATATTTCTAAAATCAAAATTGGGTAGAATGTGATTTGAAAAAAAATTGCAGATCATAAGTTTAGACAATTTTCAGCACTTTGATATGTATTGCAAATTTAACGCACTAATTATGTGAATAAGTTAAAAGCATTTTCAGTGACTTGCAAGTGATATTACTTATAAGAAAAACCAATGTTTAAAAAGTCAAAATTGAATAGAAGGGGATTTAAAAAATAATTGCAGATCACGTTTAGACTATTTTCAGCACTTTGAAATGTATTGCAATTTTAATGCACTAATTATGTGGATAAGTTAAAAGCATTTCCACAGACTTTCAAGTAATTTTTCTGACAAGAAAAACCAATATTTCTAAAAAGAAAATTGAGTAGAAGGTTATTCCAAAAAAATGGCAGATCATAAGTTCAGACAATTTTTAGAATTGAAATGTATTGCCATTTTAACGCACTAATTATGTGGCTAAGTTAAAAGCATTTCCATTGACTTTCAAGTAATTTTATTGACAAGAAAAAACAATGTTTCTAAAACCAAAAATGAGTAGAGGCGATTAAAAAAAATTGCAGATCATAAGTTTAGACAATTTTCTGCACTTTGAAATGTATTGCCATTTTAACGCACTAATTATGTGTATAAGTTAAAAGCATTTCCACTGACTTTCAAGTAATTTTACTGACAAGAAAAACTAATGTTTCTGAAATCAAAATTGAGTAGAAGGCAATTTTACAAAAAATTGCAGATCATAAATTTAGACAATTTTCAGCCGTTTGAAATGTATTGCAATTTTAACGCACTAATTATGTGGATAAGTTAAAAGCATTTCCACAGACTTTCAAGTAATTTTACTGACAAGAAAAACTAATGTTTCTAAAATTAAAATTGAACACGATTTCAGAAAAAGTTGCAGATCATAAGCTTAGAAAATTTTCAGCCGTTTGAAATGTATTGCAATTTTAACGCACTAATTATGTGGATAAGTTAAAAGCATTTCCATAGACTTTCAAGTAATTTTACTGACAAGAAAAACTAATGTTTCTAAAATTAAAATTGAACACGATTTCAGAAAAAGTTGCAGATCATAAGTTTAGACAATTTTCAGCCGTTAGAAATGTATTGTACTTTTAACGCACTAATTATGTGGATAAGTTAAAAGCATTTCCACTTACTTTCAAGTAATTTTACTGACAAGAAAAACTAATGTTTCTAAAATTAAAATTGAACACGATTTCAGAAAAAGTGGCAGATAGTAAGTTTAGACAATTTTCAGCCGTTTAAAATGTATTGCAATTTTAACGCACTAATTATGTGGATAAGTTAAAAGCATTTCCACTGACTTGCAAGTGATTTTACTTATAAGAAAAACCAATGTTTAAAAAGTCAAAATTGAGTAAAAGGTTACTAGAAAAACAATTGCAGATCATAAGTTTAGACAATTTTCAGCACTTTGAAATTTATTGTAATTTTAACGCACTAATTATGTGGATAAGTTAAAAGCATTTCCACTGACTTTCAAGTAATTTTACTGACAAGAAAAACTAATGTTTCTAAAATTAAAATTAAAGACGATTTGAAAAAAAGTTGCAGATCATAAGTTTAGACAATTTTCAGCCGTTTGAAATGTATTGCAATTTTAACGCACTAATTATGTGGATAAGTTAAAAGCATTTCCACTGACTTTCAAGTAATTTTACAGACAAGAAAAACTAATGTTTCTGAAATCAAAATTGAGTAGAAGGCGATTTTACAAAAATTTAAGATCATAAGTTTAGACAATTTTCAGCCGTTAGAAATGTATTGCACTTTTAACGCACTAATTATGTGGATAAGTTAAAAGCATTTCCACAGACTTTCAAGTAATTTTACTGACAAGAAAAACTAATGTTTCTAAAATTAAAATTGAACACGATTTCAGAAAAAGTTGCAGATCATAAGTTTAGAAAATTTTCAGCCGTTTGAAATGTATTGCAATTTTAACGCACTAATTATGTGGATAAGTTAAAAGCATTTCCACAGACTTTCAAGTAATTTTACTGACAAGAAAAACTAATGTTTCTAAAATTAAAATTGAACACGATTTCAGAAAAAGTGGCAGATAATAAGTTTAGACAATTTTCAGCCGTTTGAAATGTATTGCAATTTTAACGCACTAATTATGTGGATAAGTTAAAAGCATTTCCATAGACTTTCAAGTAATTTTACTGACAAGAAAAACTAATGTTTCTAAAATTAAAATTGAACACGATTTCAGAAAAAGTGGCAGATAATAAGTTTAGACAATTTTCAGCCGTTTGAAATGTATTGCAATTTTAACGCACTAATTATGTGGATAAGTTAAAAGCATTTCCATAGACTTTCAAGTAATTTTACTGACAAGAAAAACTAATGTTTCTAAAATTAAAATTGAACACGATTTCAGAAAAAGTTGCAGATCATAAGTTTAGACAATTTTCAGCCGTTAGAAATGTATTGCACTTTTAACGCACTAATTATGTGGATAAGTTAAAAGCATTTCCACTTACTTTCAAGTAATTTTACTGACAAGAAAAACTAATGTTTCTAAAATTAAAATTGAACACGATTTCAGAAAAAGTGGCAGATAGTAAGTTTAGACAATTTTCAGCCGTTAGAAATGTATTGCACTTTTAACGCACTAATTATGTGGATAAGTTAAAAGCATTTCCACTGACTTGCAAGTGATTTTACTTATAAGAAAAACCAATGTTTAAAAAGTCAAAATTGAGTAAAAGGTTACTAGAAAAACAATTGCAGATCATAAGTTTAGACAATTTTCATCCGTTAGAAATGTATTGCACTTTTAACGCACTAATTATGTGGATAAGTTAAAAGCATTTCCACTGACTTTCAAGTAATTTTACTGACAAGAAAAACTAATGTTTCTAAAATTAAAATTAAAGACGATTTTAAAAAAAGTTGCAGATCATAAGTTAAGACAATTTTCAGCCGTTTGAAATGTATTGCAATTTTAACGCACTAATTATGTGGATAAGTTAAAAGCATTTCCACTGACTTTCAAGTAATTTTACAGACAAGAAAAACTAATGTTTCTGAAATCAAAATTGAGTAGAAGGCGATTTTACAAAAATTTGCAGATCATAAGTTTAGACAATTTTCAGCCGTTAGAAATGTATTGCACTTTTAACGCACTAATTATGTGGATAAGTTAAAAGCATTTCCACTTACTTTCAAGTAATTTTACTGACAAGAAAAACTAATGTTTCTAAAATTAAAATTGAACACGATTTCAGAAAAAGTGGCAGATAATAAGTTTAGACAATTTTCAGCCGTTTGAAATGTATTGCAATTTTAACGCACTAATTATGTGGATAAGTTAAAAGCATTTCCACTGACTTGCAAGTGATTTTACCTATAAGAAAAACCAATGTTTAAAAAGTCAAAATTGAGTAAAAGGTTACTAGAAAAACAATTGCAGATCATAAGTTTAGACAATTTTCAGCCGTTTGAAATGTATTGCAATTTTAACGCACTAATTATGTGGATAAGTTAAAAGCTTTTCCACTGACTTCCAAGTGATTTTACTGACGAGAAAAACCAATATTTCTAAAATCAAAATTGGGTAGAATGTGATTTGAAAAAAAATTGCAGATCATAAGTTTAGACAAATTTCAGCACTTTGATATGTATTGCAAATTTAACGCACTAATTATGTGAATAAGTTAAAAGCATTTCCAGTGACTTGCAAGTGATATTACTTATAAGAAAAACCAATGTTTAAAAAGTCAAAATTGAATAGAAGGGGATTTAAAAAATAATTGCAGATCACGTTTAGACAATTTTCAGCACTTTGAAATGTATTGCAATTTTAATGCACTAATTATGTGGATAAGTTAAAAGCATTTCCACAGACTTTCAAGTAATTTTTCTGACAAGAAAAACCAATATTTCTAAAAAGAAAATTGAGTAGAAGGTTATTCCAAAAAAATGGCAGATCATAAGTTCAGACAATTTTTAGAATTGAAATGTATTGCCATTTTAACGCACTAATTATGTGGCTAAGTTAAAAGCATTTCCATTGACTTTCAAGTAATTTTATTGACAAGAAAAAACAATGTTTCTAAAATCAAAAATGAGTAGAGGCGATTAAAAAAAATTGCAGATCATAAGTTTAGACAATTTTCTGCACTTTGAAATGTATTGCCATTTTAACGCACTAATTATGTGTATAAGTTAAAAGCATTTCCACAGACTTTCAAGTAATTTTACTGACAAGAAAAACCAATGTTTCTAAAATTAAAATTGAGTAGAAGGCAATTTGAAAACAAGTTCCAGCTCATAAAGTTTAGACAATTTTCAGCCGTTTGAAATGTATTGCAATTTTAACGCACTAGTTATGTGGATAAGTTAAAAGCATTTCCACTGACTTTCAAGTAATTTTACTGACAAGAAAAACTAATGTTTCTAAAATTAAAATTGAACACGATTTCAGAAAAAGTTGCAGATCATAAGTTTAGAAAATTTTCAGCCGTTTGAAATGTATTGCAATTTTAACGCACTAATTATGTGGATAAGTTAAAAGCATTTCCACAGACTTTCAAGTAATTTTACTGACAAGAAAAACTAATGTTTCTAAAATTAAAATTGAACACGATTTCAGAAAAAGTGGCAGATAATAAGTTTAGACAATTTTCAGCCGTTTGAAATGTATTGCAATTTTAACGCACTAATTATGTGGATAAGTTAAAAGCATTTCCATAGACTTTCAAGTAATTTTACTGACAAGAAAAACTAATGTTTCTAAAATTAAAATTGAACACGATTTCAGAAAAAGTTGCAGATCATAAGTTTAGACAATTTTCAGCCGTTAGAAATGTATTGCACTTTTAACGCACTAATTATGTGGATAAGTTAAAAGCATTTCCACTTACTTTCAAGTAATTTTACTGACAAGAAAAACTAATGTTTCTAAAATTAAAATTGAACACGATTTCAGAAAAAGTGGCAGATAGTAAGTTTAGACAATTTTCAGCCGTTTGAAATGTATTGCAATTTTAACGCACTAATTATGTGGATAAGTTAAAAGCATTTCCACTGACTTGCAAGTGATTTTACTTATAAGAAAAACCAATGTTTAAAAAGTCAAAATTGAGTAAAAGGTTACTAGAAAAACAATTGCAGATCATAAGTTTAGACAATTTTCATCCGTTAGAAATGTATTGCACTTTTAACGCACTAATTATGTGGATAAGTTAAAAGCATTTCCACTGACTTTCAAGTAATTTTACTGACAAGAAAAACTAATGTTTCTAAAATTAAAATTAAAGACGATTTTAAAAAAAGTTGCAGATCATAAGTTTAGACAATTTTCAGCCGTTTGAAATGTATTGCAATTTTAACGCACTAATTATGTGGATAAGTTAAAAGCATTTCCACTGACTTGCAAGTGATTTTACTCATAAGAATAACCAATGTTTAAAAAGTCAAAATTGAGTAGAAGGTTACTAGAAAAACAATTGCAGATCATAAGTTTAGACAATTTTCAGCCGTTTGAAATGTATTGCAATTTTAACGCACTAATTATGTGGATAAGTTAAAAGCTTTTCCACTGACTTCCAAGTGATTTTACTGACGAGAAAAACCAATATTTCTAAAATCAAAATTGGGTAGAATGTGATTTGAAAAAAAATTGCAGATCATAAGTTTAGACAATTTTCAGCACTTTGATATGTATTGCAAATTTAACGCACTAATTATGTGAATAAGTTAAAAGCATTTCCAGTGACTTGCAAGTGATATTACTTATAAGAAAAACCAATGTTTAAAAAGTCAAAATTGAATAGAAGGGGATTTAAAAAATAATTGCAGATCACGTTTAGACTATTTTCAGCACTTTGAAATGTATTGCAATTTTAATGCACTAATTATGTGGATAAGTTAAAAGCATTTCCACAGACTTTCAAGTAATTTTTCTGACAAGAAAAACCAATATTTCTAAAAAGAAAATTGAGTAGAAGGTTATTCCAAAAAAATGGCAGATCATAAGTTCAGACAATTTTTAGAATTGAAATGTATTGCCATTTTAACGCACTAATTATGTGGCTAAGTTAAAAGCATTTCCATTGACTTTCAAGTAATTTTATTGACAAGAAAAAACAATGTTTCTAAAACCAAAAATGAGTAGAGGCGATTAAAAAAAATTGCAGATCATAAGTTTAGACAATTTTCTGCACTTTGAAATGTATTGCCATTTTAACGCACTAATTATGTGTATAAGTTAAAAGCATTTCCACTGACTTTCAAGTAATTTTACTGACAAGAAAAACTAATGTTTCTGAAATCAAAATTGAGTAGAAGGCAATTTTACAAAAAATTGCAGATCATAAGTTTAGACAATTTTCAGCCGTTTGAAATGTATTGCAATTTTAACGCACTAATTATGTGGATAAGTTAAAAGCATTTCCACAGACTTTCAAGTAATTTTACTGACAAGAAAAACTAATGTTTCTAAAAATAAAATTGAACACGATTTCAGAAAAAGTGGCAGATAATAAGTTTAGATAATTTTCAGCCGTTTGAAATGTATTGCAATTTTAACGCACTAATTATGTGGATAAGTTAAAAGCATTTCCATAGACTTTCAAGTAATTTTACTGACAAGAAAAACTAATGTTTCAAAAATTAAAATTGAACACGATTTCAGAAAAAGTTGCAGATCATAAGTTTAGACAATTTTCAGCCGTTAGAAATGTATTGCACTTTTAACGCACTAATTATGTGGATAAGTTAAAAGCATTTCCACTTACTTTCAAGTAATTTTACTGACAAGAAAAACTAATGTTTCTAAAATTAAAATTGAACACGATTTCAGAAAAAGTGGCAGATAGTAAGTTTAGACAATTTTCAGCCGTTTGAAATGTATTGCAATTTTAACGCACTAATTATGTGGATAAGTTAAAAGCATTTCCACTGACTTGCAAGTGATTTTACTTATAAGAAAAACCAATGTTTAAAAAGTCAAAATTGAGTAAAAGGTTACTAGAAAAACAATTGCAGATCATAAGTTTAGACAATTTTCATCCGTTAGAAATGTATTGCACTTTTAACGCACTAATTATGTGGATAAGTTAAAAGCATTTCCACTGACTTTCAAGTAATTTTACTGACAAGAAAAACTAATGTTTCTAAAATTAAAATTAAAGACGATTTAAAAAAAAGTTGCAGATCATAAGTTTAGACAATTTTCAGCCGTTTGAAATGTATTGCAATTTTAACGCACTAATTATGTGGATAAGTTAAAAGCATTTCCACTGACTTGCAAGTGATTTTACTCATAAGAATAACCAATGTTTAAAAAGTCAAAATTGAGTAGAAGGTTACTAGAAAAACAATTGCAGATCATAAGTTTAGACAATTTTCAGCCGTTTGAAATGTATTGCAATTTTAACGCACTAATTATGTGGATAAGTTAAAAGCTTTTCCACTGACTTCCAAGTGATTTTACTGACGAGAAAAACCAATATTTCTAAAATCAAAATTGGGTAGAATGTGATTTGAAAAAAAATTGCAGATCATAAGTTTAGACAATTTTCAGCACTTTGATATGTATTGCAAATTTAACGCACTAATTATGTGAATAAGTTAAAAGCATTTTCAGTGACTTGCAAGTGATATTACTTATAAGAAAAACCAATGTTTAAAAAGTCAAAATTGAATAGAAGGGGATTTAAAAAATAATTGCAGATCACGTTTAGACTATTTTCAGCACTTTGAAATGTATTGCAATTTTAATGCACTAATTATGTGGATAAGTTAAAAGCATTTCCACAGACTTTCAAGTAATTTTTCTGACAAGAAAAACCAATATTTCTAAAAAGAAAATTGAGTAGAAGGTTATTCCAAAAAAATGGCAGATCATAAGTTCAGACAATTTTTAGAATTGAAATGTATTGCCATTTTAACGCACTAATTATGTGGCTAAGTTAAAAGCATTTCCATTGACTTTCAAGTAATTTTATTGACAAGAAAAAACAATGTTTCTAAAACCAAAAATGAGTAGAGGCGATTAAAAAAAATTGCAGATCATAAGTTTAGACAATTTTCTGCACTTTGAAATGTATTGCCATTTTAACGCACTAATTATGTGTATAAGTTAAAAGCATTTCCACTGACTTTCAAGTAATTTTACTGACAAGAAAAACTAATGTTTCTGAAATCAAAATTGAGTAGAAGGCAATTTTACAAAAAATTGCAGATCATAAATTTAGACAATTTTCAGCCGTTTGAAATGTATTGCAATTTTAACGCACTAATTATGTGGATAAGTTAAAAGCATTTCCACAGACTTTCAAGTAATTTTACTGACAAGAAAAACTAATGTTTCTAAAATTAAAATTGAACACGATTTCAGAAAAAGTTGCAGATCATAAGTTTAGAAAATTTTCAGCCGTTTGAAATGTATTGCAATTTTAACGCACTAATTATGTGGATAAGTTAAAAGCATTTCCATAGACTTTCAAGTAATTTTACTGACAAGAAAAACTAATGTTTCTAAAATTAAAATTGAACACGATTTCAGAAAAAGTTGCAGATCATAAGTTTAGACAATTTTCAGCCGTTAGAAATGTATTGTACTTTTAACGCACTAATTATGTGGATAAGTTAAAAGCATTTCCACTTACTTTCAAGTAATTTTACTGACAAGAAAAACTAATGTTTCTAAAATTAAAATTGAACACGATTTCAGAAAAAGTGGCAGATAGTAAGTTTAGACAATTTTCAGCCGTTTGAAATGTATTGCAATTTTAACGCACTAATTATGTGGATAAGTTAAAAGCATTTCCACTGACTTGCAAGTGATTTTACTTATAAGAAAAACCAATGTTTAAAAAGTCAAAATTGAGTAAAAGGTTACTAGAAAAACAATTGCAGATCATAAGTTTAGACAATTTTCAGCACTTTGAAATTTATTGCAATTTTAACGCACTAATTATGTGGATAAGTTAAAAGCATTTCCACTGACTTTCAAGTAATTTTACTGACAAGAAAAACTAATGTTTCTAAAATTAAAATTAAAGAGGATTTGAAAAAAAGTTGCAGATCATAAGTTTAGACAATTTTCAGCCGTTTGAAATGTATTGCAATTTTAACGCACTAATTATGTGGATAAGTTAAAAGCATTTCCACTGACTTTCAAGTAATTTTACAGACAAGAAAAACTAATGTTTCTGAAATCAAAATTGAGTAGAAGGCGATTTTACAAAAATTTGCAGATCATAAGTTTAGACAATTTTCAGCCGTTAGAAATGTATTGCACTTTTAACGCACTAATTATGTGGATAAGTTAAAAGCATTTCCACAGACTTTCAAGTAATTTTACTGACAAGAAAAACTAATGTTTCTAAAATTAAAATTGAACACGATTTCAGAAAAAGTTGCAGATCATAAGTTTAGAAAATTTTCAGCCGTTTGAAATGTATTGCAATTTTAACGCACTAATTATGTGGATAAGTTAAAAGCATTTCCACAGACTTTCAAGTAATTTTACTGACAAGAAAAACTAATGTTTCTAAAATTAAAATTGAACACGATTTCAGAAAAAGTGGCAGATAATAAGTTTAGACAATTTTCAGCCGTTTGAAATGTATTGCAATTTTAACGCACTAATTATGTGGATAAGTTAAAAGCATTTCCATAGACTTTCAAGTAATTTTACTGACAAGAAAAACTAATGTTTCTAAAATTAAAATTGAACACGATTTCAGAAAAAGTGGCAGATAATAAGTTTAGACAATTTTCAGCCGTTTGAAATGTATTGCAATTTTAACGCACTAATTATGTGGATAAGTTAAAAGCATTTCCATAGACTTTCAAGTAATTTTACTGACAAGAAAAACTAATGTTTCTAAAATTAAAATTGAACACGATTTCAGAAAAAGTTGCAGATCATAAGTTTAGACAATTTTCAGCCGTTAGAAATGTATTGCACTTTTAACGCACTAATTATGTGGATAAGTTAAAAGCATTTCCACTTACTTTCAAGTAATTTTACTGACAAGAAAAACTAATGTTTCTAAAATTAAAATTGAACACGATTTCAGAAAAAGTGGCAGATAGTAAGTTTAGACAATTTTCAGCCGTTAGAAATGTATTGCACTTTTAACGCACTAATTATGTGGATAAGTTAAAAGCATTTCCACTGACTTTCAAGTAATTTTACTGACAAGAAAAACTAATGTTTCTAAAATTAAAATTAAAGACGATTTTAAAAAAAGTTGCAGATCATAAGTTTAGACAATTTTCAGCCGTTTGAAATGTATTGCAATTTTAACGCACTAATTATGTGGATAAGTTAAAAGCATTTCCACTGACTTGCAAGTGATTTTACTCATAAGAATAACCAATGTTTAAAAAGTCAAAATTGAGTAGAAGGTTACTAGAAAAACAATTGCAGATCATAAGTTTAGACAATTTTCAGCCGTTTGAAATGTATTGCAATTTTAACGCACTAATTATGTGGATAAGTTAAAAGCTTTTCCACTGACTTCCAAGTGATTTTACTGACGAGAAAAACCAATATTTCTAAAATCAAAATTGGGTAGAATGTGATTTGAAAAAAAATTGCAGATCATAAGTTTAGACAATTTTCAGCACTTTGATATGTATTGCAAATTTAACGCACTAATTATGTGAATAAGTTAAAAGCATTTTCAGTGACTTGCAAGTGATATTACTTATAAGAAAAACCAATGTTTAAAAAGTCAAAATTGAATAGAAGGGGATTTAAAAAATAATTGCAGATCACGTTTAGACTATTTTCAGCACTTTGAAATGTATTGCAATTTTAATGCACTAATTATGTGGATAAGTTAAAAGCATTTCCACAGACTTTCAAGTAATTTTTCTGACAAGAAAAACCAATATTTCTAAAAAGAAAATTGAGTAGAAGGTTATTCCAAAAAAATGGCAGATCATAAGTTCAGACAATTTTTAGAATTGAAATGTATTGCCATTTTAACGCACTAATTATGTGGCTAAGTTAAAAGCATTTCCATTGACTTTCAAGTATTTTTATTGACAAGAAAAAACAATGTTTCTAAAACCAAAAATGAGTAGAGGCGATTAAAAAAAATTGCAGATCATAAGTTTAGACAATTTTCTGCACTTTGAAATGTATTGCCATTTTAACGCACTAATTATGTGTATAAGTTAAAAGCATTTCCACTGACTTTCAAGTAATTTTACTGACAAGAAAAACTAATGTTTCTGAAATCAAAATTGAGTAGAAGGCAATTTTACAAAAAATTGCAGATCATAAATTTAGACAATTTTCAGCCGTTTGAAATGTATTGCAATTTTAACGCACTAATTATGTGGATAAGTTAAAAGCATTTCCACAGACTTTCAAGTAATTTTACTGACAAGAAAAACTAATGTTTCTAAAATTAAAATTGAACACGATTTCAGAAAAAGTTGCAGATCATAAGTTTAGAAAATTTTCAGCCGTTTGAAATGTATTGCAATTTTAACGCACTAATTATGTGGATAAGTTAAAAGCATTTCCATAGACTTTCAAGTAATTTTACTGACAAGAAAAACTAATGTTTCTAAAATTAAAATTGAACACGATTTCAGAAAAAGTTGCAGATCATAAGTTTAGACAATTTTCAGCCGTTAGAAATGTATTGTACTTTTAACGCACTAATTATGTGGATAAGTTAAAAGCATTTCCACTTACTTTCAAGTAATTTTACTGACAAGAAAAACTAATGTTTCTAAAATTAAAATTGAACACGATTTCAGAAAAAGTGGCAGATAGTAAGTTTAGACAATTTTCAGCCGTTTGAAATGTATTGCAATTTTAACGCACTAATTATGTGGATAAGTTAAAAGCATTTCCACTGACTTGCAAGTGATTTTACTTATAAGAAAAACCAATGTTTAAAAAGTCAAAATTGAGTAAAAGGTTACTAGAAAAACAATTGCAGATCATAAGTTTAGACAATTTTCAGCACTTTGAAATTTATTGCAATTTTAACGCACTAATTATGTGGATAAGTTAAAAGCATTTCCACTGACTTTCAAGTAATTTTACTGACAAGAAAAACTAATGTTTCTAAAATTAAAATTAAAGACGATTTGAAAAAAAGTTGCAGATCATAAGTTTAGACAATTTTCAGCCGTTTGAAATGTATTGCAATTTTAACGCACTAATTATGTGGATAAGTTAAAAGCATTTCCACTGACTTTCAAGTAATTTTACAGACAAGAAAAACTAATGTTTCTGAAATCAAAATTGAGTAGAAGGCGATTTTACAAAAATTTGCAGATCATAAGTTTAGACAATTTTCAGCCGTTAGAAATGTATTGCACTTTAAACGCACTAATTATGTGGATAAGTTAAAAGCATTTCCACTTACTTTCAAGTAATTTTACTGACAAGAAAAACTAATGTTTCTAAAATTAAAATTGAACACGATTTCAGAAAAAGTGGCAGATAATAAGTTTAGACAATTTTCAGCCGTTTGAAATGTATTGCAATTTTAACGCACTAATTATGTGGATAAGTTAAAAGCATTTCCACTGACTTGCAAGTGATTTTACTTATAAGAAAAACCAATGTTTAAAAAGTCAAAATTGAGTAAAAGGTTACTAGAAAAACAATTGCAGATCATAAGTTTAGACAATTTTCAGCCGTTTGAAATGTATTGCAATTTTAACGCACTAATTATGTGGATAAGTTAAAAGCTTTTCCACTGACTTCCAAGTGATTTTACTGACGAGAAAAACCAATATTTCTAAAATCAAAATTGGGTAGAATGTGATTTGAAAAAAAATTGCAGATCATAAGTTTAGACAATTTTCAGCACTTTGATATGTATTGTAAATTTAACGCACTAATTATGTGAATAAGTTAAAAGCATTTCCAGTGACTTGCAAGTGATATTACTTATAAGAAAAACCAATGTTTAAAAAGTCAAAATTGAATAGAAGGGAATTTAAAAAATAATTGCAGATCACGTTTAGACAATTTTCAGCACTTTGAAATGTATTGCAATTTAATGCACTAATTATGTGGATAAGTTAAAAGCATTTCCACAGACTTTCAAGTAGTTTTTCTGACAAGAAAAACCAATATTTCTAAAAAGAAAATTGAGTAGAAGGTTATTCCAAAAAAATGGCAGATCATAAGTTCAGACAATTTTTAGAATTGAAATGTATTGCCATTTTAACGCACTAATTATGTGGCTAAGTTAAAAGCATTTCTATTGACTTTCAAGTAATTTTATTGACAAGAAAAAACAATGTTTCTAAAATCAAAAATGAGTAGAGGCGATTAAAAAAAATTGCAGATCATAAGTTTAGACAATTTTCTGCACTTTGAAATGTATTGCCATTTTAACGCACTAATTATGTGTATAAGTTAAAAGCATTTCCACAGACTTTCAAGTAATTTTACTGACAAGAAAAACCAATGTTTCTAAAATTAAAATTGAGTAGAAGGCGATTTGAAAACAAGTTCCAGCTCATAAGTTTAGACAATTTTCAGCCGTTTGAAATGTATTGCAATTTTAACGCACTAGTTATGTGGATAAGTTAAAAGCATTTCCACTGACTTTCAAGTAATTTTACTGACAAGAAAAACTAATGTTTCTGAAATAAAATTGAGTAGAAGGCAATTTTACAAAAAAATTGCAGATCATAAATTTAGACAATTTTTAGAATTGAAATGTATTGCCATTTTAACGCACTAATTATGTGGCTAAGTTAAAAGCATTTCCATTGACTTTCAAGTAATTTTATTGACAAGAAAAAACAATGTTTCTAAAATCAAAAATGAGTAGAGGCGATTAAAAAAAATTGCAGATCATAAGTTTAGACAATTTTCTGCACTTTGAAATGTATTGCCATTTTAACGCACTAATTATGTGTATAAGTTAAAAGCATTTCCACAGACTTTCAAGTAATTTTACTGACAAGAAAAACCAATGTTTCTAAAATTAAAATTGAGTAGAAGGCGATTTGAAAACAAGTTCCAGCTCATAAGTTTAGACAATTTTCAGCCGTTTGAAATGTATTGCAATTTTAACGCACTAGTTATGTGGATAAGTTAAAAGCATTTCCACTGACTTTCAAGTAATTTTACTGACAAGAAAAACTAATGTTTCTGAAATCAAAATTGAGTAGAAGGCAATTTTACAAAAAATTGCAGATCATAAATTTAGACAATTTTCAGCCGTTTGAAATGTATTGCAATTCCACAGACTTTCAAGTAATTTTACTGACAAGAAAAACTAATGTTTCTAAAATTAAAATTGAACACGATTTCAGAAAAAGTGGCAGATAATAAGTTTAGACAATTTTCAGCCGTTTTAAATGTATTGCAATTTTAACGCACTAATTATGTGGATAAGTTAAACGCATTTCCATAGACTTTCAAGTAATTTTACTGACAAGAAAAACTAATGTTTCTAAAATTAAAATTGAACACGATTTCAGAAAAAGTTGCAGATCATAAGTTTAGACAATTTTCAGCCGTTAGAAATGTATTGCACTTTTAACGCACTAATTATGTGGATAAGTTAAAAGCATTTCCACTTACTTTCAAGTAATTTTACTGACAAGAAAAACTAATGTTTCTAAAATTAAAATTGAACACGATTTCAGAAAAAGTGGCAGATAGTAAGTTTAGACAATTTTCAGCCGTTTGAAATGTATTGCAATTTTAACGCACTAATTATGTGGATAAGTTAAAAGCATTTCCACTGACTTGCAAGTGATTTTACTTATAAGAAAAACCAATGTTTAAAAAGTCAAAATTGAGTAAAAGGTTACTAGAAAAACAATTGCAGATCATAAGTTTAGACAATTTTCAGCACTTTGAAATTTATTGCAATTTTAACGCACTAATTATGTGGATAAGTTAAAAGCATTTCCACTGACTTTCAAGTAATTTTACTGACAAGAAAAACTAATGTTTCTAAAATTAAAATTAAAGACGATTTGAAAAAAAGTTGCAGATCATAAGTTTAGACAATTTTCAGCCGTTTGAAATGTATTGCAATTTTAACGCACTAATTATGTGGATAAGTTAAAAGCATTTCCACTGACTTTCAAGTAATTTTACAGACAAGAAAAACTAATGTTTCTGAAATCAAAATTGAGTAGAAGGCGATTTTACAAAAATTTAAAGATCATAAGTTTAGACAATTTTCAGCCGTTAGAAATGTATTGCACTTTTAACGCACTAATTATGTGGATAAGTTAAAAGCATTTCCACTTACTTTCAAGTAATTTTACTGACAAGAAAAACTAATGTTTCTAAAATTAAAATTGAACACGATTTCAGAAAAAGTGGCAGATAATAAGTTTAGACAATTTTCAGCCGTTTGAAATGTATTGCAATTTTAACGCACTAAATATGTGGATAAGTTAAAAGCATTTCCACTGACTTGCAAGTGATTTTACTTATAAGAAAAACCAATGTTTAAAAAGTCAAAATTGAGTAAAAGGTTACTAGAAAAACAATTGCAGATCATAAGTTTAGACAATTTTCAGCCGTTTGAAATGTATTGCAATTTTAACGCACTAATTATGTGGATAAGTTAAAAGCTTTTCCACTGACTTCCAAGTGATTTTACTGACGAGAAAAACCAATATTTCTAAAATCAAAATTGGGTAGAATGTGATTTGAAAAAAAATTGCAGATCATAAGTTTAGACAATTTTCAGCACTTTGATATGTATTGCAAATTTAACGCACTAATTATGTGAATAAGTTAAAAGCATTTCCAGTGACTTGCAAGTGATATTACTTATAAGAAAAACCAATGTTTAAAAAGTCAAAATTGAATAGAAGGGGATTTAAAAAATAATTGCAGATCACGTTTAGACAATTTTCAGCACTTTGAAATGTATTGCAATTTTAATGCACTAATTATGTGGATAAGTTAAAAGCATTTCCACAGACTTTCAAGTAATTTTTCTGACAAGAAAAACCAATATTTCTAAAAAGAAAATTGAGTAAAAGGTTATTCCAAAAAAATGGCAGATCATAAGTTCAGACAATTTTTAGAATTGAAATGTATTGCCATTTTAACGCACTAATTATGTGGCTAAGTTAAAAGCATTTCCATTGACTTTCAAGTAATTTTATTGACAAGAAAAAACAATGTTTCTAAAATCAAAAATGAGTAGAGGCGATTAAAAAAAATTGCAGATCATAAGTTTAGACAATTTTCTGCACTTTGAAATGTATTGCCATTTTAACGCACTAATTATGTGTATAAGTTAAAAGCATTTCCACAGACTTTCAAGTAATTTTACTGACAAGAAAAACCAATGTTTCTAAAATTAAAATTGAGTAGAAGGCGATTTGAAAACAAGTTCCAGCTCATAAGTTTAGACAATTTTCAGCCGTTTGAAATGTATTGCAATTTTAACGCACTAGTTATGTGGATAAGTTAAAAGCATTTCCACTGACTTTCAAGTAATTTTACTGACAAGAAAAACTAATGTTTCTGAAATCAAAATTGAGTAGAAGGCAATTTTACAAAAAAATTGCAGATCATAAATTTAGACAATTTTCAGCCGTTTGAAATGTATTGCAATTCCACAGACTTTCAAGTAATTTTACTGACAAGAAAAACTAATGTTCCTAAAATTAAAATTGAACACGATTTCAGAAAAAGTTGCAGATCATAAGTTTAGAAAATTTTCAGCCGTTTGAAATGTATTGCAATTTTAACGCACTAATTATGTGGATAAGTTAAAAGCATTTCCATAGACTTTCAAGTAATTTTACTGACAAGAAAAACTAATGTTTCTAAAATTAAAATTGAACACGATTTCAGAAAAAGTTGCAGATCATAAGTTTAGACAATTTTCAGCCGTTAGAAATGTATTGCACTTTTAACGCACTAATTATGTGGATAAGTTAAAAGCATTTCCACTTACTTTCAAGTAATTTTACTGACAAGAAAAACTAATGTTTCTAAAATTAAAATTGAACACGATTTCAGAAAAAGTGGCAGATAGTAAGTTTAGACAATTTTCAGCCGTTTGAAATGTATTGCAATTTTAACGCACTAATTATGTGGATAAGTTAAAAGCATTTCCACTGACTTGCAAGTGATTTTACTTATAAGAAAAACCAATGTTTAAAAAGTCAAAATTGAGTAAAAGGTTACTAGAAAAACAATTGCAGATCATAAGTTTAGACAATTTTCAGCACTTTGAAATTTATTGCAATTTTAACGCACTAATTATGTGGATAAGTTAAAAGCATTTCCACTGACTTTCAAGTAATTTTACTGACAAGAAAAACTAATGTTTCTAAAATTAAAATTAAAGACGATTTAAAAAAAAGTTGCAGATCATAAGTTTAGACAATTTTCAGCCGTTTGAAATGTATTGCAATTTTAACGCACTAATTATGTGGATAAGTTAAAAGCATTTCCACTGACTTGCAAGTGATTTTACTCATAAGAAAAACCAATGTTTAAAAAGTCAAAATTGAGTAGAAGGTTACTAGAAAAACAATTGCAGATCATAAGTTTAGACAATTTTCAGCCGTTTGAAATGTATTGCAATTTTAACGCACTAATTATGTGGATAAGTTAAAAGCTTTTCCACTGACTTCCAAGTGATTTTACTGACGAGAAAAACCAATATTTCTAAAATCAAAATTAGGTAGAATGTGATTTTAAAAAAAATTGCAGATCATAAGTTTAGACAATTTTCAGCACTTTGATATGTATTGCAAATTTAACGCACTAATCATGTGAATAAGTTAAAAGCATTTCCAGTGACTTGCAAGTGATATTACTTATAAGAAAAACCAATGTTTAAAAAGTCAAAATTGAATAGAAGGGGATTTAAAAAATAATTGCAGATCACGTTTAGACAATTTTCAGCACTTTGAAATGTATTGCAATTTTAATGCACTAATTATGTGGATAAGTTAAAAGCATTTCCACAGACTTTCAAGTAATTTTTCTGACAAGAAAAACCAATATTTCTAAAAAGAAAATTGAGTAGAAGGTTATTCCAAAAAAATGGCAGATCATAAGTTCAGACAATTTTTAGAATTGAAATGTATTGCCATTTTAACGCACTAATTATGTGGCTAAGTTAAAAGCATTTCCATTGACTTTCAAGTAATTTTATTGACAAGAAAAAACAATGTTTCTAAAACCAAAAATGAGTAGAGGCGATTAAAAAAAATTGCAGATCATAAGTTTAGACAATTTTCTGCACTTTGAAATGTATTGCCATTTTAACGCACTAATTATGTGTATAAGTTAAAAGCATTTCCACTGACTTTCAAGTAATTTTACTGACAAGAAAAACTAATGTTTCTGAAATCAAAATTGAGTAGAAGGCAATTTTACAAAAAATTGCAGATCATAAATTTAGACAATTTTCAGCCGTTTGAAATGTATTGCAATTTTAACGCACTAATTATGTGGATAAGTTAAAAGCATTTCCACAGACTTTCAAGTAATTTTACTGACAAGAAAAACTAATGTTTCTAAAATTAAAATTAAACACGATTTGAAAAAAAGTTGCAAATCATAAGTTTAGACAATTTTCAGCCGTTTGAAATGTATTGCAATTTTAGAGCACTAATTATGTGGATAAGTTAAAAGCATTTCCACAGACTTTCAAGTAATTTTACTGACAAGAAAAACTAATGTTTCTAAAATTAAAATTAAACACGATTTTAAAAAAAGTTGCAGATCATAAGTTTAGACAATTTTCAGCCGTTTGAAATGTATTGCAATTTTAACGCACTAATTATGTGGATAAGTTAAAAGCATTTCCACAGACTTTCAAGTAATTTTTCTGACAAGAAAAACTAATGTTTCTAAAATTAAAATTCAACACGATTTTAAAAAAAGTTGCAGATCATAAATTTAGACAATTTTCAGCCGTTTGAAATGGATTGCAATTTTAACGCACTAATTATGTGGATAAGTTAAAAGCATTTCCACAGACTTTCAAGTAATTTTACTGACAAGAAAAACTAATGTTTCTAAAATTGAAATTAAACACGATTTTAAAAAAAGTTGCAGATCATAAGTTTAGACAATTTTCAGCCGTTTGAAATGTATTGCAATTTTAACGCACTAATTATGTGGATAAGTTAAAAGCATTTCCACAGACATTCAAGTAATTTTACTGACAAGAAAAACTAATGTTTCTAAAATTAAAATTAAACACGATTTTAAAAAAGTTGCAGATCATAAGTTTAGACAATTTTCAGCCGTTTGAAATGTATTGCAATTTTAACGCACTAATTATGTGGATAAGTTAAAAGCATTTCCACAGACTTTCAAGTAATTTTACTGACAAGAAAAACTAATGTTTCTAAAATTAAAATTAAACACAATTTGAAAAAAAGTTGCAGATCATAAGTTTAGACAATTTTCAGCCGTTTGAAATGTATTGCAATTTTAACGCACTAATTATGTGGATAAGTTAAAAGCATTTCCACAGACTTTCAAGTAATTTTACTGACAAGAAAAACTAATGTTTCTAAAATTAAAATTAAACACGATTTTAAAAAAAGTTGCAGATCATAAGTTTAGACAATTTTCAGCCGTTTGAAATGTATTGCAATTTTAACGCACTAATTAAGTGGATAAGTTAAAAGCATTTCCACAGACTTTCAAGTAATTTTACTGACAAGAAAAACTAATGTTTCTAAAATTAAAATTAAACACGATTTGAAAAAAAGTTGCAAATCATAAGTTTAGACAATTTTCAGCCGTTTGAAATGTATTGCAATTTTAGAGCACTAATAATGTGGATAAGTTAAAAGCATTTCCACAGACTTTCAAGTAATTTTACTGACAAGAAAAACTAATGTTTCTAAAATTAAAATTAAACACAATTTGAAAAAAAGTTGCAGATCATAAGTTTAGACAATTTTCAGCCGTTTGAAATGTATTGCAATTTTAACGCACTAATTATGTGGATAAGTTAAAAGCATTTCCACAGACTTTCAAGTAATTTTACTGACAAGAAAAACTAATGTTTCTAAAATTAAAATTAAACACGATTTTAAAAAAAGTTGCAGATCATAAGTTTAGACAATTTTCAGCCGTTTGAAATGTATTGCAATTTTAACGCACTAATTAAGTGGATAAGTTAAAAGCATTTCCACAGACTTTCAAGTAATTTTACTGACAAGAAAAACTAATGTTTCTAAAATTAAAATTAAACACGATTTAAAAAAAGTTGCAGATCATAAGTTTAGACATTTTTCAGCCGTTTGAAATGTATTGCAATTTTAACGCATCAATTATGTGGATAAGTTAAAAGCATTTCCACAGACTTTCAAGTAATTTTACTGACAAGAAAAACTAATGTTTCTAAAATTAAAATTAAACACGAATTAAAAAAAAGTTGCAGATCATAAGTTTAGACAATTTTCAGCCGTTTGAAATGTATTGCAATTTTAACGCACTAATTATGTGGATAAGTTAAAAGCATTTCCACAGACTTTCAAGTAATTTTACTGACAAGAAAAACTAATGTTTCTAAACTTAAAATTAAACACGATTTGAAAAAAAGTTGCAAATCATAAGTTTAGACAATTTTCAGCCGTTTGAAATGTATTGCAATTTTAACGCACTAATTATGTGGATAAGTTAAAAGCATTTCCACAGACTTTCAAGTAATTTTACTGACAAGAAAAACTAATGTTTCTAAAATTAAAATTAAACACGATTTTAAAAAAAGTTGCAGATCATAAGTTTAGACAATTTTCAGCCGTTTGAAATGTATTGCAATTTTAACGCACTAATTATGTGGATAAGTTAAAAGCATTTCAACAGACTTTCAAGTAATTTTACTGAAAAGAAAAACTAATGTTTCTAAAATTAAAATTAAACACGATTTGAAAAAAAGTTGCAAATCATAAGTTTAGACAATTTTCAGCCGTTTGAAATGTATTGCAATTTTAGAGCACTAATTATGTGGATAAGTTAAAAGCATTTCCACAGACTTTCAAGTAATTTTACTGACAAGAAAAACTAATGTTTCTAAAATTAAAATTAAACACGATTTGAAAAAAAGTTGCAAATCATAAGTTGAGACAATTTTCAGCCGTTTGAAATGTATTGCAATTTTAGAGCACTAATTATGTGGATAAGTTAAAAGCATTTCCACAGACTTTCAAGTAATTTTACTGACAAGAAAAACTAATGTTTCTAAAATTAAAATTAAACACGATTTTTAAAAAAGTTGCAGATCATAAGTTTAGACAATTTTCAGCCGTTTGAAATGTATTGCAATTTTAACGCACTAATTATGTGGATAAGTTAAAAGCATTTCCACAGACTTTCAAGTAATTTTACTGACAAGAAAAACTAATGTTTCTAAAATTAAAATTAAACACGATTTAAAAAAAGTTGCAGATCATAAGTTTAGACAATTTTCAGCCGTTTGAAATGTATTGCAATTTTAACGCACCAATTATGTGGATAAGTTAAAAGCATTTCCACAGACTTTCAAGTAATTTTACTGACAAGAAAAACTAATGTTTCTAAAATTAAAATTAAACACGATTTGAAAAAAAGTTGCAGATCATAAGTTTAGACAATTTTCAGCCGTTTGAAATGTATTGCAATTTTAACGCACTAATTATGTGGATAAGTTAAAAGCATTTCCACAGACTTTCAAGTAATTTTACTGACAAGAAAAACTAATGTTTCTAAAATTAAAATTAAACACGATTTGAAAAAAAGTTGCAAATCATAACTTTAGACAATTTTCAGCCGTTTGAAATGTATTGCAATTTTAGAGCACTAATTATGTGGATAAGTTAAAAGCATTTCCACAGACTTTCAAGTAATTTTACTGACAAGAAAAACTAATGTTTCTAAAATTAAAATTAAACACGATTTAAAAAAAGTTGCAGATCATAAGTTTAGACAATTTTCAGCCGTTTGAAATGTATTGCAATTTTAACGCACTAATTATGTGGATAAGTTAAAAGCATTTCCACAGACTTTCAAGTAATTTTACTGACAAGAAAAACTAATGTTTCTAAAATTAAAATTAAACACGATTTGAAAAAAAGTTGCAGATCATAAGTTTAGACAATTTTCAGCCGTTTGAAATGTATTGCAATTTTAGAGCACTAATTATGTGGATAAGTTAAAAGCATTTCCACAGACTTTCAAGTAATTTTACTGACAAGAAAAACTAATGTTTCTAAAATTAAAATTAAACACGATTTAAAAAAAGTTGCAGATCATAAGTTTAGACAATTTTCAGCCGTTTGAAATGTATTGCAATTTTAACGCACTAATTATGTGGATAAGTTAAAAGCATTTCCACAGACTTTCAAGTAATTTTACTTACAAGAAAAACTAATGTTTCTAAAATTAAAATTAAACACGATTTGAAAAAAAGTTGCAAATCATAAGTTTAGACAATTTTCAGCCGTTTGAAATGTATTGCAATTTTAGAGCACTAATTATGTGGATAAGTTAAAAGCATTTCCACAGACTTTCAAGTAATTTTACTGACAAGAAAAACTAATGTTTCTAAAATTAAAATTAAACACGATTTTAAAAAAAGTTGCAGATCATAAGTTTAGACAATTTTCAGCCGTTTGAAATGTATTGCAATTTTAACGCACTAATTATGTGGATAAGTTAAAAGCATTTCCACAGACTTTCAAGTAATTTTACTGACAAGAAAAACTAATGTTTCTAAAATTAAAATTAAACACGATTTAAAAAAAGTTGCAGATCATAAGTTTAGACAATTTTCAGCCGTTTGAAATGTATTGCAATTTTAACGCACTAATTATGTGGATAAGTTAAAAGCATTTCCACAGACTTTCAAGTAATTTTACTGACAAGAAAAACTAATGTTTCTAAAATTAAAATTAAACACGATTTTAAAAAAGTTGCAGATCATAAGTTTAGACAATTTTCAGCCGTTTGAAATGTATTGCAATTTTAACGCACTAATTATGTGGATAAGTTAAAAGCATTTCCACAGACTTTCAAGTAATTTTACTGACAAGAAAAACTAATGTTTCTAAAATTGAAATTAAACACGATTTAAAAAAAAGTTGCAGATCATAAGTTTAGACAATTTTCAGCCGTTTGAAATGTATTGCAATTTTAACGCACTAATTATGTGGATAAGTTAAAAGCATTTCCACAGACTTTCAAGTAATTTTACTGACAAGAAAAACTAATGTTTCTAAAATTAAAATTAAACACAATTTGAAAAAAAGTTGCAGATCATAAGTTTAGACAATTTTCAGCCGTTTGAAATGTATTGCAATTTTAACGCACTAATTATGTGGATAAGTTAAAAGCATTTCCACAGACTTTCAAGTAATTTTACTGACAAGAAAAACTAATGTTTCTAAAATTAAAATTAAACACGATTTTAAAAAAAGTTGCAGATCATAAGTTTAGACAATTTTCAGCCGTTTGAAATGTATTGCAATTTTAACGCACTAATTAAGTGGATAAGTTAAAAGCATTTCCACAGACTTTCAAGTAATTTTACTGACAAGAAAAACTAATGTTTCTAAAATTAAAATTAAACACGATTTGAAAAAAAGTTGCAAATCATAAGTTTAGACAATTTTCAGCCGTTTGAAATGTATTGCAATTTTAGAGCACTAATTATGTGGATAAGTTAAAAGCATTTCCACAGACTTTCAAGTAATTTTACTGACAAGAAAAACTAATGTTTCTAAAATTAAAATTAAACATGATTTTAAAAAAGTTGCAGATCATAAGTTTAGACAATTTTCAGCCGTTTGAAATGTATTGCAATTTTAACGCACCAATTATGTGGATAAGTTAAAAGCATTTCCACAGACTTTCAAGTAATTTTACTGACAAGAAAAACGAATGTTTCTAAAAATAAATTCAACACGATTTTAAAAAAAGTTGCAGATCATAAGTTTAGACAATTTTCAGCCGTTTGAAATGTATTGCAATTTTAACGCACTAATTATGTGGATAAGTTAAAAGCATTTCCACAGACTTTCAAGTAATTTTACTGACAAGAAAAACTAATGTTTCTAAAATTAAAATTAAACACGATTTTAAAAAAGTTGCAGATCATAAGTTTAGACAATTTTCAGCCGTTTGAAATGTATTGCAATTTTAACGCACTAATTATGTGGATGTTAAAAGCATTTCCACAGACTTTCAAGTAATTTTACTGACAAGAAAAACTAATGTTTCTAAAATTAAAATTAAACACAATTTGAAAAAAAGTTGCAGATCATAAGTTTAGACAATTTTCAGCCGTTTGAAATGTTTTGCAATTTTAACGCACTAATTATGTGGATAAGTTAAAAGCATTTCCACAGACTTTCAAGTAATTTTACTGACAAGAAAAACTAATGTTTCTAAAATTAAAATTAAACACGATTTAAAAAAAGTTGCAGATCATAAGTTTAGACAATTTTCAGCCGTTTGAAATGTATTGCAATTTTAACGCACTAATTATGTGGATAAGTTAAAAGCATTTCCACAGACTTTCAAGTAATTTTACTGACAAGAAAAACTAATGTTTCTAAAATTAAAATTAAACACGATTTTAAAAAAGTTGCAGATCATAAGTTTAGACAATTTTCAGCCGTTTGAAATGTATTGCAATTTTAACGCACTAATTATGTGGATAAGTTAAAAGCATTTCCACAGACTTTCAAGTAATTTTACTGACAAGAAAAACTAATGTTTCTAAAATTAAAATTAAACACAATTTGAAAAAAAGTTGCAGATCATAAGTTTAGACAATTTTCAGCCGTTTGAAATGTATTGCAATTTTAACGCACTAATTATGTGGATAAGTTAAAAGCATTTCCACAGACTTTCAAGTAATTTTACTGACAAGAAAAACTAATGTTTCTAAAATTAAAATTAAACACGATTTTAAAAAAAGTTGCAGATCATAAGTTTAGACAATTTTCAGCCGTTTGAAATGTATTGCAATTTTAACGCACTAATTAAGTGGATAAGTTAAAAGCATTTCCACAGACTTTCAAGTAATTTTACTGACAAGAAAAACTAATGTTTCTAAAATTAAAATTAAACACGATTTGAAAAAAAGTTGCAAATCATAAGTTTAGACAATTTTCAGCCGTTTGAAATGTATTGCAATTTTAGAGCACTAATTATGTGGATAAGTTAAAAGCATTTCAACAGACTTTCAAGTAATTTTACTGACAAGAAAAACTAATGTTTCTAAAATTAAAATTAAACACGATTTAAAAAAAGTTGCAGATCATAAGTTTAGACAATTTTCAGCCGTTTGAAATGTATTGCAATTTTAACGCACCAATTATGTGGATAAGTTAAAAGCATTTCCACAGACTTTCAAGTAATTTTACTGACAAGAAAAACTAATGTTTCTAAAATTAAAATTAAACACGATTTTAAAAAAAGTTGCAGATCATAAGTTTAGACAATTTTCAGCCGTTTGAAATGTATTGCAATTTTAACGCACTAATTATGTGGATAAGTTAAAAGCATTTCCACAGACTTTCAAGTAATTTTACTGACAAGAAAAACTAATGTTTCTAAAATTAAAATTAAACACGATTTGAAAAAAAGTTGCAAATCATAAGTTTAGACAATTTTCAGCCGTTTGAAATGTATTGCAATTTTAGAGCACTAATTATGTGGATAAGTTAAAAGCATTTCCACAGACTTTCAAGTAATTTTACTGACAAGAAAAACTAATGTTTCTAAAATTAAAATTAAACACGATTTAAAAAAAGTTGCAGATCATAAGTTTAGACAATTTTCAGCCGTTTGAAATGTATTGCAATTTTAACGCACTAATTATGTGGATAAGTTAAAAGCATTTCCACAGACTTTCAAGTAATTTTACTGACAAGAAAAACTAATGTTTCTAAAATTGAAATTAAACACGATTTTAAAAAAGTTGCAGATCATAAGTTTAGACAATTTTCAGCCGTTTGAAATGTATTGCAATTTTAACGCACTAATTATGTGGATAAGTTAAAAGCATTTCCACAGACTTTCAAGTAATTTTACTGACAAGAAAAACTAATGTTTCTAAAATTGAAATTGAACACGATTTAAAAAAAAGTTGCAGATCATAAGTTTAGACAATTTTCAGCCGTTTGAAATGTATTGCAATTTTAACGCACTAATTATGTGGATAAGTTAAAAGCATTTCCACAGACTTTCAAGTAATTTTACTGACAAGAAAAACTAATGTTTCTAAAATTAAAATTAAACACGATTTGAAAAAAAGTTGCAGATCATAAGTTTAGACAATTTTCAGCCGTTTGAAATGTATTGCAATTTTAACGCACTAATTATGTGGATAAGTTAAAAGCATTTCCACAGACTTTCAAGTAATTTTACTGACAAGAAAAACTAATGTTTCTAAAATTAAAATTAAACACGATTTAAAAAAAGTTGCAGATCATAAGTTTAGACAATTTTCAGCCGTTTGAAATGTATTGCAATTTTAACGCACCTAATTATGTGGATAAGTTAAAAGCATTTCCACAGACTTTCAAGTAATTTTACTGACAAGAAAAACTAATGTTTCTAAAATTAAAATTAAACACGATTTTAAAAAAAGTTGCAGATCATAAGTTTAGACAATTTTCAGCCGTTTGAAATGTATTGCAATTTTAACGCACTAATTATGTGGATAAGTTAAAAGCATTTCCACAGACTTTCAAGTAATTTTACTGACAAGAAAAACTAATGTTTCTAAAATTAAAATTAAACACGATTTTAAAAAAAGTTGCAGATCATAAGTTTAGACAATTTTCAGCCGTTTGAAATGTATTGCAATTTTAAGCACTAATTATGTGGATAAGTTAAAAGCATTTCCACAGACTTTCAAGTAATTTTACTGACAAGAAAAACTAATGTTTCTAAAATTAAAATTAAACACGATTTAAAAAAAGTTGCAGATCATAAGTTTAGACAATTTTCAGCCGTTTGAAATGTATTGCAATTTTAACGCACTAATTATGTGGATAAGTTAAAAGCATTTCCACAGACTTTCAAGTAATTTTACTGACAAGAAAAACTAATGTTTCTAAAATTAAAATTAAACACGATTTTAAAAAAGTTGCAGATCATAAGTTTAGACAATTTTCAGCCGTTTGAAATGTATTGCAATTTTAACGCACTAATTATGTGGATAAGTTAAAAGCATTTCCACAGACTTTCAAGTAATTTTACTGACAAGAAAAACTAATGTTTCTAAAATTAAAATTAAACACGATTTTAAAAAAAGTTGCAGATCATAAGTTTAGACAATTTTCAGCCGTTTGAAATGTATTGCAATTTTAACGCACTAATTATGTGGATAAGTTAAAAGCATTTCCACAGACTTTCAAGTAATTTTACTGACAAGAAAAACTAATGTTTCTAAAATTAAAATTAAACACAATTTGAAAAAAAGTTGCAGATCATAAGTTTAGACAATTTTCAGCCGTTTGAAATGTATTGCAATTTTAACGCACTAATTATGTGGATAAGTTAAAAGCATTTCCACAGACTTTCAAGTAATTTTACTGACAAGAAAAACTAATGTTTCTAAAATTAAAATTAAACACGATTTTAAAAAAGTTGCAGATCATAAGTTTAGACAATTTTCAGCCGTTTGAAATGTATTGCAATTTTAACGCACTAATTATGTGGATAAGTTAAAAGCATTTCCACAGACTTTCAAGTAATTTTACTGACAAGAAAAACTAATGTTTCTAAAATTAAAATTAAACACGATTTTAAAAAAGTTGCAGATCATAAGTTTAGACAATTTTCAGCCGTTTGAAATGTATTGCAATTTTAACGCACTAATTATGTGGATAGTTAAAAGCATTTCCACAGACTTTCAAGTAATTTTACTGACAAGAAAAACTAATGTTTCTAAAATTAAAATTAAACACAATTTGAAAAAAAGTTGCAGATCATAAGTTTAGACAATTTTCAGCCGTTTGAAATGTATTGCAATTTTAACGCACTAATTATGTGGATAAGTTAAAAGCATTTCCACAGACTTTCAAGTAATTTTACTGACAAGAAAAACTAATGTTTCTAAAATTAAAATTAAACACGATTTAAAAAAAGTTGCAGATCATAAGTTTAGACAATTTTCAGCCGTTTGAAATGTATTGCAATTTTAACGCACTAATTATGTGGATAAGTTAAAAGCATTTCCACAGACTTTCAAGTAATTTTACTGACAAGAAAAACTAATGTTTCTAAAATTAAAATTAAACACGATTTTAAAAAAGTTGCAGATCATAAGTTTAGACAATTTTCAGCCGTTTGAAATGTATTGCAATTTTAACGCACTAATTATGTGGATAAGTTAAAAGCATTTCCACAGACTTTCAAGTAATTTTACTGACAAGAAAAACTAATGTTTCTAAAATTAAAATTAAACACGATTTGAAAAAAAGTTGCAGATCATAAGTTTAGACAATTTTCAGCCGTTTGAAATGTATTGCAATTTTAACGCACTAATTATGTGGATAAGTTAAAAGCATTTCCACAGACTTTCAAGTAATTTTACTGACAAGAAAAACTAATGTTTCTAAAATTAAAATTAAACACGATTTTAAAAAAAGTTGCAGATCATAAGTTTAGACAATTTTCAGCCGTTTGAAATGTATTGCAATTTTAACGCACTAATTATGTGGATAAGTTAAAAGCATTTCCACAGACTTTCAAGTAATTTTACTGACAAGAAAAACTAATGTTTCTAAAATTAAAATTAAACACGATTTGAAAAAAAGTTGCAAGATCATAAGTTTAGACAATTTTCAGCCGTTTGAAATGTATTGCAATTTTAGAGCACTAATTATGTGGATAAGTTAAAAGCATTTCAACAGACTTTCAAGTAATTTTACTGACAAGAAAAACTAATGTTTCTAAAATTAAAATTAAACACGATTTAAAAAAAGTTGCAGATCATAAGTTTAGACAATTTTCAGCCGTTTGAAATGTATTGCAATTTTAACGCACTAATTATGTGGATAAGTTAAAAGCATTTCCACAGACTTTCAAGTAATTTTACTGACAAGAAAAACTAATGTTTCTAAAATTAAAATTAAACACGATTTTAAAAAAAGTTGCAGATCATAAGTTTAGACAATTTTCAGCCGTTTGAAATGTATTGCAATTTTAACGCACTAATTAAGTGGATAAGTTAAAAGCATTTCCACAGACTTTCAAGTAATTTTACTGACAAGAAAAACTAATGTTTCTAAAATTAAAATTAAACACGATTTGAAAAAAAGTTGCAAATCATAAGTTTAGACAATTTTCAGCCGTTTGAAATGTATTGCAATTGTAGAGCACTAATTATGTGGATAAGTTAAAAGCATTTCAACAGACTTTCAAGTAATTTTACTGACAAGAAAAACTAATGTTTCTAAAATTAAAATTAAACACGATTTTAAAAAAAGTTGCAGATCATAAGTTTAGACAATTTTCAGCCGTTTGAAATGTATTGCAATTTTAACGCACTAATTATGTGGATAAGTTAAAAGCATTTCCACAGACTTTCAAGTAATTTTACTGACAAGAAAAACTAATGTTTCTAAAATTAAAATTAAACACGATTTTAAAAAAGTTGCAGATCATAAGTTTAGACAATTTTCAGCCGTTTGAAATGTATTGCAATTTTAACGCACTAATTATGTGGATAAGTTAAAAGCATTTCCACAGACTTTCAAGTAATTTTACTGACAAGAAAAACTAATGTTTCTAAAATTAAAATTAAACACGATTTGAAAAAAAGTTGCAGATCATAAGTTTAGACAATTTTCAGCCGTTTGAAATGTATTGCAATTTTAACGCACTAATTATGTGGATAAGTTAAAAGCATTTCCACAGACTTTCAAGTAATTTTACTGACAAGAAAAACTAATGTTTCTAAAATTAAAATTAAACACGATTTAAAAAAAGTTGCAGATCATAAGTTTAGACAATTTTCAGCCGTTTGAAATGTATTGCAATTTTAACGCACTAATTATGTGGATAAGTTAAAAGCATTTCCACAGACTTTCAAGTAATTTTACTGACAAGAAAAACTAATGTTTCTAAAATTAAAATTAAACACGATTTTAAAAAAGTTGCAGATCATAAGTTTAGACAATTTTCAGCCGTTTGAAATGTATTGCAATTTTAACGCACTAATTATGTGGATAAGTTAAAAGCATTTCCACAGACTTTCAAGTAATTTTACTGACAAGAAAAACTAATGTTTCTAAAATTGAAAATTAAACACGATTTAAAAAAAGTTGCAGATCATAAGTTTAGACAATTTTCAGCCGTTTGAAATGTATTGCAATTTTAACGCACTAATTATGTGGATAAGTTAAAAGCATTTCCACAGACTTTCAAGTAATTTTACTGACAAGAAAAACTAATGTTTCTAAAATTAAAATTAAACACAATTTGAAAAAAAGTTGCAGATCATAAGTTTAGACAATTTTCAGCCGTTTGAAATGTATTGCAATTTTAACGCACTAATTATGTGGATAAGTTAAAAGCATTTCCACAGACTTTCAAGTAATTTTACTGACAAGAAAAACTAATGTTTCTAAAATTAAAATTAAACACGATTTTAAAAAAGTTGCAGATCATAAGTTTAGACAATTTTCAGCCGTTTGAAATGTATTGCAATTTTAACGCACTAATTATGTGGATAAGTTAAAAGCATTTCCACAGACTTTCAAGTAATTTTACTGACAAGAAAAACTAATGTTTCTAAAATTAAAATTAAACACGATTTTAAAAAAGTTGCAGATCATAAGTTTAGACAATTTTCAGCCGTTTGAAATGTATTGCAATTTTAACGCACTAATTATGTGGATAGTTAAAAGCATTTCCACAGACTTTCAAGTAATTTTACTGACAAGAAAAACTAATGTTTCTAAAATTAAAATTAAACACGATTTGAAAAAAAGTTGCAGATCATAAGTTTAGACAATTTTCAGCCGTTTGAAATGTTTTGCAATTTTAACGCACTAATTATGTGGATAAGTTAAAAGCATTTCCACAGACTTTCAAGTAATTTTACTGACAAGAAAAACTAATGTTTCTAAAATTAAAATTAAACACGATTTAAAAAAGTTGCAGATCATAAGTTTAGACAATTTTCAGCCGTTTGAAATGTATTGCAATTTTAACGCACTAATTATGTGGATAAGTTAAAAGCATTTCCACAGACTTTCAAGTAATTTTACTGACAAGAAAAACTAATGTTTCTAAAATTAAAATTAAACACGATTTTAAAAAAAGTTGCAGATCATAAGTTTAGACAATTTTCAGCCGTTTGAAATGTATTGCAATTTTAACGCACTAATTATGTGGATAAGTTAAAAGCATTTCCACAGACTTTCAAGTAATTTTACTGACAAGAAAAACTAATGTTTCTAAAATTAAAATTAAACACGATTTGAAAAAAAGTTGCAGATCATAAGTTTAGACAATTTTCAGCCGTTTGAAATGTATTGCAATTTTAACGCACTAATTATGTGGATAAGTTAAAAGCATTTCCACAGACTTTCAAGTAATTTTACTGACAAGAAAAACTAATGTTTCTAAAATTAAAATTAAACACGATTTTAAAAAAGTTGCAGATCATAAGTTTAGACAATTTTCAGCCGTTTGAAATGTATTGCAATTTTAACGCACTAATTATGTGGATAAGTTAAAAGCATTTCCACAGACTTTCAAGTAATTTTACTGACAAGAAAAACTAATGTTTCTAAAATTAAAATTAAACACGATTTGAAAAAAAGTTGCAGATCATAAGTTTAGACAATTTTCAGCCGTTTGAAATGTATTGCAATTGTAGAGCACTAATTATGTGGATAAGTTAAAAGCATTTCACAGACTTTCAAGTAATTTTACTGACAAGAAAAACTAATGTTTCTAAAATTAAAATTAAACACGATTTAAAAAAAGTTGCAGATCATAAGTTTAGACAATTTTCAGCCGTTTGAAATGTATTGCAATTTTAACGCACCAATTATGTGGATAAGTTAAAAGCATTTCCACAGACTTTCAAGTAATTTTACTGACAAGAAAAACTAATGTTTCTAAAATTAAAATTAAACACGATTTTAAAAAAAGTTGCAGATCATAAGTTTAGACAATTTTCAGCCGTTTGAAATGTATTGCAATTTTAACGCACTAATTATGTGGATAAGTTAAAAGCATTTCCACAGACTTTCAAGTAATTTTACTGACAAGAAAAACTAATGTTTCTAAAATTAAAATTAAACACGATTTGAAAAAAAGTTGCAGATCATAAGTTTAGACAATTTTCAGCCGTTTGAAATGTATTGCAATTTTAGACGCACTAATTATGTGGATAAGTTAAAAGCATTTCCACAGACTTTCAAGTAATTTTACTGACAAGAAAAACTAATGTTTCTAAAATTAAAATTAAACACGATTTTAAAAAAAGTTGCAGATCATAAGTTTAGACAATTTTCAGCCGTTTGAAATGTATTGCAATTTTAACGCACTAATTATGTGGATAAGTTAAAAGCATTTCCACAGACTTTCAAGTAATTTTACTGACAAGAAAAACTAATGTTTCTAAAATTAAAATTAAACACGATTTAAAAAAGTTGCAGATCATAAGTTTAGACAATTTTCAGCCGTTTGAAATGTATTGCAATTTTAGACGCACTAATTATGTGGATAAGTTAAAAGCATTTCCACAGACTTTCAAGTAATTTTACTGACAAGAAAAACTAATGTTTCTAAAATTAAAATTAAACACGATTTAAAAAAAGTTGCAGATCATAAGTTTAGACAATTTTCAGCCGTTTGAAATGTATTGCAATTTTAACGCACTAATTATGTGGATAAGTTAAAAGCATTTCCACAGACTTTCAAGTAATTTTACTGACAAGAAAAACTAATGTTTCTAAAATTAAAATTAAACACGATTTTAAAAAAGTTGCAGATCATAAGTTTAGACAATTTTCAGCCGTTTGAAATGTATTGCAATTTTAACGCACTAATTATGTGGATAAGTTAAAAGCATTTCCACAGACTTTCAAGTAATTTTACTGACAAGAAAAACTAATGTTTCTAAAATTGAAATTAAACACGATTTAAAAAAAGTTGCAGATCATAAGTTTAGACAATTTTCAGCCGTTTGAAATGTATTGCAATTTTAACGCACTAATTATGTGGATAAGTTAAAAGCATTTCCACAGACTTTCAAGTAATTTTACTGACAAGAAAAACTAATGTTTCTAAAATTAAAATTAAACACGATTTGAAAAAAAGTTGCAGATCATAAGTTTAGACAATTTTCAGCCGTTTGAAATGTATTGCAATTTTAACGCACTAATTATGTGGATAAGTTAAAAGCATTTCCACAGACTTTCAAGTAATTTTACTGACAAGAAAAACTAATGTTTCTAAAATTAAAATTAAACACGATTTTAAAAAAGTTGCAGATCATAAGTTTAGACAATTTTCAGCCGTTTGAAATGTATTGCAATTTTAACGCACTAATTATGTGGATAAGTTAAAAGCATTTCCACAGACTTTCAAGTAATTTTACTGACAAGAAAAACTAATGTTTCTAAAATTAAAATTAAACACGATTTTAAAAAAGTTGCAGATCATAAGTTTAGACAATTTTCAGCCGTTTGAAATGTATTGCAATTTTAACGCACTAATTATGTGGATAAGTTAAAAGCATTTCCACAGACTTTCAAGTAATTTTACTGACAAGAAAAACTAATGTTTCTAAAATTAAAATTAAACACGATTTAAAAAAAGTTGCAGATCATAAGTTTAGACAATTTTCAGCCGTTTGAAATGTATTGCAATTTTAACGCACTAATTATGTGGATAAGTTAAAAGCATTTCCACAGACTTTCAAGTAATTTTACTGACAAGAAAAACTAATGTTTCTAAAATTAAAATTAAACACGATTTTAAAAAAGTTGCAGATCATAAGTTTAGACAATTTTCAGCCGTTTGAAATGTATTGCAATTTTAACGCACTAATTATGTGGATAAGTTAAAAGCATTTCCACAGACTTTCAAGTAATTTTACTGACAAGAAAAACTAATGTTTCTAAAATTAAAATTAAACACGATTTAAAAAAAAGTTGCAGATCATAAGTTTAGACAATTTTCAGCCGTTTGAAATGTATTGCAATTTTAACGCACTAATTATGTGGATAAGTTAAAAGCATTTCCACAGACTTTCAAGTAATTTTACTGACAAGAAAAACTAATGTTTCTAAAATTAAAATTAAACACGATTTGAAAAAAAGTTGCAGATCATAAGTTTAGACAATTTTCAGCCGTTTGAAATGTATTGCAATTTTAGCGCACTAATTATGTGGATAAGTTAAAAGCATTTCCACAGACTTTCAAGTAATTTTACTGACAAGAAAAACTAATGTTTCTAAAATTAAAATTAAACACGATTTTAAAAAAGTTGCAGATCATAAGTTTAGACAATTTTCAGCCGTTTGAAATGTATTGCAATTTTAACGCACTAATTATGTGGATAAGTTAAAAGCATTTCCACAGACTTTCAAGTAATTTTACTGACAAGAAAAACTAATGTTTCTAAAATTAAAATTAAACACGATTTTAAAAAAAGTTGCAGATCATAAGTTTAGACAATTTTCAGCCGTTTGAAATGTATTGCAATTTTAACGCACTAATTATGTGGATAAGTTAAAAGCATTTCCACAGACTTTCAAGTAATTTTACTGACAAGAAAAACTAATGTTTCTAAAATTAAAATTAAACACATTTGAAAAAAAGTTGCAGATCATAAGTTTAGACAATTTTCAGCCGTTTGAAATGTATTGCAATTTTAACGCACTAATTATGTGGATAAGTTAAAAGCATTTCCACAGACTTTCAAGTAATTTTACTGACAAGAAAAACTAATGTTTCTAAAATTAAAATTAAACACGATTTAAAAAAAGTTGCAGATCATAAGTTTAGACAATTTTCAGCCGTTTGAAATGTATTGCAATTTTAACGCACTAATTATGTGGATAAGTTAAAAGCATTTCCACAGACTTTCAAGTAATTTTACTGACAAGAAAAACTAATGTTTCTAAAATTAAAATTAAACACGATTTGAAAAAAAGTTGCAGATCATAAGTTTAGACAATTTTCAGCCGTTTGAAATGTATTGCAATTTTAACGCACTAATTATGTGGATAAGTTAAAAGCATTTCCACAGACTTTCAAGTAATTTTACTGACAAGAAAAACTAATGTTTCTAAAATTAAAATTAAACACGATTTAAAAAAAGTTGCAGATCATAAGTTTAGACAATTTTCAGCCGTTTGAAATGTATTGCAATTTTAACGCACTAATTATGTGGATAAGTTAAAAGCATTTCCACAGACTTTCAAGTAATTTTACTGACAAGAAAAACTAATGTTTCTAAAATTAAAATTAAACACGATTTAAAAAAAGTTGCAGATCATAAGTTTAGACAATTTTCAGCCGTTTGAAATGTATTGCAATTTTAACGCACTAATTATGTGGATAAGTTAAAAGCATTTCCACAGACTTTCAAGTAATTTTACTGACAAGAAAAACTAATGTTTCTAAAATTAAAATTAAACACGATTTGAAAAAAAGTTGCAGATCATAAGTTTAGACAATTTTCAGCCGTTTGAAATGTATTGCAATTTTAACGCACTAATTATGTGGATAAGTTAAAAGCATTTCCACAGACTTTCAAGTAATTTTACTGACAAGAAAAACTAATGTTTCTAAAATTAAAATTAAACACGATTTTAAAAAAAGTTGCAGATCATAAGTTTAGACAATTTTCAGCCGTTTGAAATGTATTGCAATTTTAACGCACTAATTATGTGGATAAGTTAAAAGCATTTCCACAGACTTTCAAGTAATTTTACTGACAAGAAAAACTAATGTTTCTAAAATTAAAATTAAACACGATTTGAAAAAAAAGTTGCAGATCATAAGTTTAGACAATTTTCAGCCGTTTGAAATGTATTGCAATTTTAACGCACTAATTATGTGGATAAGTTAAAAGCATTTCCACAGACTTTCAAGTAATTTTACTGACAAGAAAAACTAATGTTTCTAAAATTAAAATTAAACACGATTTAAAAAAAGTTGCAGATCATAAGTTTAGACAATTTTCAGCCGTTTGAAATGTATTGCAATTTTAACGCACTAATTATGTGGATAAGTTAAAAGCATTTCCACAGACTTTCAAGTAATTTTACTGACAAGAAAAACTAATGTTTCTAAAATTAAAATTAAACACGATTTAAAAAAAGTTGCAGATCATAAGTTTAGACAATTTTCAGCCGTTTGAAATGTATTGCAATTTTAACGCACTAATTATGTGGATAAGTTAAAAGCATTTCCACAGACTTTCAAGTAATTTTACTGACAAGAAAAACTAATGTTTCTAAAATTAAAATTAAACACGATTTGAAAAAAAGTTGCAGATCATAAGTTTAGACAATTTTCAGCCGTTTGAAATGTATTGCAATTTTAGACGCACTAATTATGTGGATAAGTTAAAAGCATTTCCACAGGACTTTCAAGTAATTTTACTGACAAGAAAAACTAATGTTTCTAAAATTAAAATTAAACACGATTTAAAAAAAGTTGCAGATCATAAGTTTAGACAATTTTCAGCCGTTTGAAATGTATTGCAATTTTAACGCACTAATTATGTGGATAAGTTAAAAGCATTTCCACAGACTTTCAAGTAATTTTACTGACAAGAAAAACTAATGTTTCTAAAATTAAAATTAAACACGATTTTAAAAAAAGTTGCAGATCATAAGTTTAGACAATTTTCAGCCGTTTGAAATGTATTGCAATTTTAACGCACTAATTATGTGGATAAGTTAAAAGCATTTCCACAGACTTTCAAGTAATTTTACTGACAAGAAAAACTAATGTTTCTAAAATTAAAATTAAACACGATTTGAAAAAAAGTTGCAGATCATAAGTTTAGACAATTTTCAGCCGTTTGAAATGTATTGCAATTTTAACGCACTAATTATGTGGATAAGTTAAAAGCATTTCCACAGACTTTCAAGTAATTTTACTGACAAGAAAAACTAATGTTTCTAAAATTAAAATTAAACACGATTTGAAAAAAAGTTGCAGATCATAAGTTTAGACAATTTTCAGCCGTTTGAAATGTATTGCAATTTTAACGCACCAATTATGTGGATAAGTTAAAAGCATTTCCACAGACTTTCAAGTAATTTTACTGACAAGAAAAACTAATGTTTCTAAAATTAAAATTAAACACGATTTTAAAAAAAGTTGCAGATCATAAGTTTAGACAATTTTCAGCCGTTTGAAATGTATTGCAATTTTAACGCACCAATTATGTGGATAAGTTAAAAGCATTTCCACAGACTTTCAAGTAATTTTACTGACAAGAAAAACTAATGTTTCTAAAATTAAAATTAAACACGATTTAAAAAAAGTTGCAGATCATAAGTTTAGACAATTTTCAGCCGTTTGAAATGTATTGCAATTTTAACGCACCAATTATGTGGATAAGTTAAAAGCATTTCCACAGACTTTCAAGTAATTTTTACTGACAAGAAAAACTAATGTTTCTAAAATTAAAATTAAACACGATTTGAAAAAAAGTTGCAGGATCATAAGTTTAGACAATTTTCAGCCGTTTGAAATGTATTTGCAATTTTAACGCACCAATTATGTGGATAAGTTAAAAGCATTTCCACAGACTTTCAAGTAATTTTACTGACAAGAAAAACTAATGTTTCTAAAATTAAAATTAAACACAATTTGAAAAAAAG